>JAUPMG010000011.1:2921765-2935190 GCA_031762675.1 Pachysandra terminalis
CGAACCGAATTGATTCGGTTTCGTATTTTCAGAACCAAAACCGAACCAAACATATATAAATCCAATCCAAACCGAACCGAAGTCGGTTTGGGTCGGTTCGGTTTTGATTGTAACCGACCCAAGTTGCACCCCTAATTGTCATACCCGTGTTCCGACCATTATGCTGGTACTCAAGTAAAGAGAAAGCAATAGTTATTTTTTACATAATCCAAATAAAATCTATGTAATGAATAGTTATAGTTATGTAACTGAAGTTTTGATTGGATGTCCAAATATATGATGTAATAGCAATCTTACCAGTATCGCCTTAAATATATCTTCCAAGTTTTCTTTTTCTTGTTTAAATATTTTAATAGCATCTCTTTTTGTAGTACTACGTAAAATTTTTGCAAAATTCTTTTGTATAATTATTATGAATATATTCTTCAAAATATCTATCCTCAGCAATTGCAAATGGTTGTTCACTTTTAATAATATATTTTACTAAATTATATCTTACTATTTTTGGGTCAAACGTAAATGATGAACCACTACTATCAGATTGGCTAAAGTTCAATTGAGATTTGTTTATGATCTTTTTTTCCAACATATTTTAGACATTATGAATGTTGGTGTCTACTTAGGTGGCCAGTACCACATGTACTGGCGCAACTTAAAATA
Source organism: Pachysandra terminalis (assembly GCA_031762675.1). NCBI lineage: Eukaryota > Viridiplantae > Streptophyta > Magnoliopsida > Buxales > Buxaceae > Pachysandra > Pachysandra terminalis. The sequence goes on from JAUPMG010000011.1 coordinate 2,922,426, forward strand.
TGTTTGCACAATTTACACATGATCCTTTCTACCAATTGACCATCAATCATGTCATCTACAGAAAAATCATTCTGAACGTCTGATTTACGATTTCTTTTTTTGGGAGCCTTAGGTATACCAGTTCCAAAATTCCTGACACTATGTGACGCCAACACTTATGGTTCATTGACTGATTAATGCATTTTCATCCCCAACCACAAGGATTTCAGTCATATTTTATAACTTGGAAATGGTAGTTCATTCATTATCCTATTGTATCCCTCACTACCTAGAATTCTCCTAGGATCTATTTAATTTATGAAATGGTATTAAATATATAGTTATACATTAATTGGTTGTGATACTTAATATAAGAAAGGTAGAGAAAGGGAATTACAATGTATAGTCGAATTATATATATAAAAGAAAGATTAATTTAAAATAGGAATATTCACCTATTTGGAGAGAATTGAAGAATTTTACAACTTTGGAGTCCTTCAGTTGTTGTAAAAACTCCTATTATTGAGCGTGAACAATTGAGAAATGTAGAAGAGTGAACTTTAGATTGTGTAGTAGAAATTTGTAGTAGTATTGACTTGAGAATGAAAGTGTTTGGGGTATTTATAGGCATTTATATAGTCAAAATGACCAAATTTGCCCTAAAACTAGTTGTTTTAGGACTGTTATTGAGGTGTTTACACCATTTTCCACACAACAAGTGAATTCCTGCCAAAAATAGTCATTTTTGGCCAAAACAATAGCAGTTTTAGAAAACAAATTTAGCTGGAAATGGCTATATTTGGTCAAAACGGGCCAGATGTGTTGGTTGGCCCGTGCCATGCACGTGTCCTAGCCCGTGTTGTGCACATGTCCTAGTCCGTGCCATGTTGGGCCAAGGAACCCAAGCCAAGCACGACACGCCTGACATTTGTGCCATAGCACTGTAAGACATATGTCGTGTCAGGCACACACAACCTGACCCATTTGTACATCTCTATGTTGAACAATGAGTCTCGATTCTCTATTGCTACACTCCTCGAGAGCAACTTATTGCTATACTTTACTCAAATGATAGAAGATTAGGTGTCGTTTGGCTCCCACTCTGGATCAGGAACTCATTCCAGAAATGAGTTTCTTGAATGAGTTGTAGGAATTCGTTTTGAAGGCTTCTGAATTGTGTTTGGTTAGCATGTTACAAAATAGGTTCCAACACAATGTGTGTTTGGTTAACATGTATGCTAAGATTGTAGGAACTCATTTTAAAGGTTTCTTCTTCTTCTTCTTCTTGTTCTTCTTCTTCTTCTTCAATATTTGGGATTCCAGAAAACATAAGTTTGGATAACATCTAAACCTCCATCTTTGGCCTTCTAAATAAGATCTGACCACATCTACAACCAACCAAAAACAAACCCCAAAAATTAAAAACAAAAACAAAAAACATTAAGCATAATGATACCCACTAAATGAGAACTTCAAAAAGAAGTTAAGAACTAGAAAACTGCAATGATCTCGTCCTGCCGGCAGACTAGGAGGCTCACAGCGCCCCCGCGCCCTTGTGCTACCCAGCACCCTATGCCTGCACTTCCATGCTTGGTTTTTGGTTACCCTCCACCTGTTTGGTAAAAGAGTCCCAAACGAGAAATAAACAAAAAATGAAGCAAATTGAACTTAGACAATCCCATCGGCAATCTAAGACTTTAACTGAACAAGGAACGGCAAGATTTGCCTGTGAGATGAGGACGGAAACCAAAAACCCCATCCTTCTGAATTTTGGGATTCTTTTTGTGAAAAGAAAAAAAAAACACCAAATCAATAGTTGGAACTCATTCCAAGTTGTGGTCCAATGAGATGTACCGACAAAAACAAGAAAACTCTCGTCCATTGGTTTCTCTTTGTGAAGGCTGAAGAGAAAGAATGATTGATTAAAGGAACAATGAAATTTACAAGTTTGTCACCACAAAAATGCAAAACTCATTCTCAAATCTCATAAACGGGTTCAGAGGTGATTCTGGGTTCATGTGTATTTTCTCATTCTCATTTTGATAAGACTCATTCTATTTCGACTAACCAAACGCTCGATTTTTTGTTAAAACTCATTCCCGAACTTGAAACTCAGTCCAACTCCTTGAAAGAGTTTCGAAAATGGGAGCCAACCAAGACCTCATTTGATAAAACCAACTTCTAGACGTGAACATTTAGTCAACCACTTTACAAATTTTAATCCCAAAGACATTTTTCATGTGGGGCTAAAGGGCTCACCTAAAACCGAAACTAATTTTATATTCGACATTTATTTTTTTTTGTAGGTGTGACCCATTAAGCATGAATACATGTCATTGACATATGTACATTTATTTTCATTTAAAATTAACCTCTTATTTTGTAGAAGCTCAAAAAAATTAAAAAATTAAATGATATCCATTTGTAAAACCTAATACATATATATCCTTGGGATTTATAGTGGTTAAAATTTTGTACACCTGACTCCTCGAAAGGATCTTTGTCAGACAACGGTTCCCATTCACTATATGTGGCAAAACTATCTTTTGCAACAGGCAATACAAGGTGTTGAAACTGAGCAGAATAATTTTGCCTTGATTATAATAATTCTTTTTTTTTTTCTTCTTTGATAAAAACCTTGATTATAATAACTTAAGTCACGTACTCTCTCCCTTTATCTTGTCCGGAGTCCACACGACTTTTTTTTTTTCCTAAAGTTTTTTTGGTTCAGAATACATATTTAAACTTCTTGTAGCCTTTCAGAGCACATCATTCTCTCTCCCAAAAACCCTTCAGCGAAGGAAAAGCTTCTCTCTCCCCAATCCTGATCAGGTTTGTATTTTTCTTTCTCGGTGAATTTATTATTATTATTATTTATTTCTTCGCAGATTTTCGCTCTGTTCTTGCTTTTTCTCGTGGTTCTTTTGATGGCGTATATTTACAGGGATTCTTAGCCGCGGATCTTTTAGGTTGTTCGAGAATGACCAATATCCTTGATTTCTTTCTCTGTATTTTGTTTCTGTTTTTTCTTTTTCTTTTTTTTTTTTTCTTTTTTTTTTTCCTGTTATCTCTTTGCTTCTTTGATGGGGTTCCTTAATCTGTTCTGTTCGACTTTGATTCTCTTTTTGAATCCCCAATTTTTTCTTTTTCATAAACTTCGTTAGTTTTTGTTATTAATTTCTGGGTTTCTTTAATGATTTCGTTTCTGAGTCGAATCGAATACCCATTAATTTGTATAATATTCTTTTTCCTTAATTCGATGTAACGGGGTAACCAGAGAGAACGTGATCGTGAAAGGGCTTCGGCCAGGGCCGGCTCGAAGAAGGGAAAAGATGACGGATTAACCCCCGAGCAACGCAGAGAAAGGTTCCTATCTCAGTTTCCATTTTGGCAATTTGTTTTCCAATTATTTGTTTAAAATTTATCCCAAGGTTAATTTTTCTATGAGCAGAGATGCGAAAGCTCTTCAGGAGAAGACGGCGAAGAAAGCAGGGCAATCAGCAGAAGGAGGGGGTGACGCAGGAAATAACAAGAAGAAGTGAAATCAGGTTGTTAATGGGAATTTAAGTACTAGATCTGATCTAGGTTTTCTTTCTTCATGGAACATTTGAAGTGTTTTGTATCTGGGTATCGAGGTTTGGTGATTTTTTTGTATTTCTGAATTGATATGTTAGGTAAATTGGTCTAAAACAGTTCATGTTTGCTTTGAGCAACTCTGTTGGGTGTTGGGTGCTTAATCGTAATCTATCTAGAATTTCCTTGTATTGTTCACCTTAATTTTATGTTATTCTTGATTTACTTTTTCTTTTTTTTTTTGGCAATTGGATTATGGCTTATGATTTGGGACCTGGTGTATATGTTGCAGAAATCTGCTAGTGCTATTCTTTTGTTTTCCCTTTTGTTCCTAAGTTTGTACGCAATATAGCTAAATACATTGATTCGTCGTCTCTAGCTTTTGCATTAAATGCGAGTGACAGTGTTGACTATATGCAACTTGCTTTGTATATTAGGCTTTTGATCTGTTTTTAGAATTACAATCTATCGTTTTCAGTCCTGTTGCTCAGATTGTTGTGGCAAACATTGTAGCCTTTCCTTCTGGGTTGTTAGTCTTTTTAAAGAGGAAGGTGGACTTACAAAGTTTAGGCTTTTGAGATTACTTGTTGATTTCAAAGTATAACATAATTCCTTTTCTTATTCATGTTCGTCATTTCAGTTATGCCGAATCTGCTGAGTTGAGTCATGCTGAATTTGTGCTTTTGAGGGATATCAAGCATAGGAGCAAGGAAAATATTTGAGTGATGGAATGCCACTATAGCGATTGCGAGTCTGAATTTTTGATTCATAGACCAAAGAATAGACTGAGTAGGCCACTGTAGAATTATTGGTGAATCTCTCTTCTAGTTCCTTTTTTTTAATAAATGTTTTCAATTTCTTTCATTTATCTCCATGTTATCTTTGCCAAGGTTTTTTATACCGGGACCGGGGACCTGACCGGACATGGTCGGTACCAGTCCATACCGCGGTCCGGTACAAAAGTACTGGACAGGCAATTAAAATTTTAAAGTAAGAAGAAAAAAATGGATCGGACCAGACCGGTGGTACCAATCGTCGGATTGGTGGTATCGGACCTGTCCAGATATCCACAAATTAAAAATAAAAAATAAAACATGCGGACTGGTGCCTGTTGTACCGTTCCAGTCCAAATTCTTGTGATACAAAAGTATGTATCGCAGCTTGGGACCAGACTGCTGAGGTTCGGTCCCGGTACGGACCGGTCAGAAAAACCATGATCTTTGGAGATGAAAAAATATGGGGTGTCCATAGAAATGACCAGTTGATCTTAAATAGATATTGATACTGAAAGGAGCGAAAGATAAGTATGTAGGAACTAAATTGCAATTAAAACTAACTTGAGAATCTGCTGCATAGGTCATTAGATACGAGAGAGACATTCTAATTTCATGGTCTTCACCATTTATTTATTTTGTTATGTATGTCGTTGCCTTGCGGTGTTTGTGCCATGTCTAGAGGGCTTGATCAGTTGATTCCATCAGGTCTCAGCATTGTTATTATATGATATCTTAATGGTGAAAATCTCAGTCAATCTGAAGTCTTGTTATTTATTTATTCTTCACTTGGTGCACCATTCATATGGAGATTTTTATGTGAAAAGTTCCATGTCTATAGCATGGGTCTTTCGTTCTTCTGATGGATGACTTTCTTTTTGCTGTTTTAATTTTAGTTCCATCCAGTATATCTGCCTTTTGAGTACATGGCTAATAGGTTGCAAAAAGATCAGTGTCTTCATCGTGTACTATTCTACCACTTGGGATAGTTGGAGGAGGTTCATGGTTTTTGAGTTTCATATTCTCCTTTAATGGAACATCAAGCAATTTTATCAAGTCCACAAATCTGTCTTGATAATTTTTGTATTCCCTTCAGCAGTTTATGTAATTGTTTATTGCTTTTCCTGTCTGCTTATATTAACAGATCATTATCTCATCCAGAGAGTTTTGAGTGGAAGTAATATCAGTTTTAAATGGTGATTTATTATCCTATGGTGTCCGTCATTGATCTCTTGCTCCTTCAATGCATCTTGCTTGTACTTTCAATATTTTTTTACCTGAGAAATCAAATATTGTTAAGTAGTTTTGAGACCTTGTTAATATTTGATTCAACTTATTAATCATCTAGGATGTTAAAGCTTAGTAACCATGTATGAGGAGACCGTGATTGAATTCTTCATTGATGGTCAATTGGAATATTGCTAGATCAAGTGTCATTGAAACAGACGTAGGCACTTGCAATTATCTGGAAGCTACAAATGATCTTACAGAGTTTCTTCGATTCCTATGCACAATATGGTGAAGCCAGTTTCTTAGTAATGTTCATATTATATATATATATATATATATATATATATTGTAAGAATGTTTGAAACAATGAAATGTTTTTAGTATTGTGCTACTCTTAACAAAGTTTTCCTTGATGGGTTTGGAAATTATCTTGAAATATCATGTTAAACTGGTTTCTCTTGGAACTTCTCTGAGTTTTATATGGTCCATCCTGCTCCACACCTTGACATATTTTGCTTGATGTGCTTGGAAACTTTCCTGAAAGTATATTCATGGAAGACAGGTTTCTCTTGAAACCTTGTGTTCTGTACTTCATTCTGCCTCTCATCTTGGCATTGTTTGCTTGTTGGACTTGAAAGTTCTCTTGAACATTATCCATGCATCCAGTTTTCTCTTGAAACTTTTGAGTTCTGTGCTTTTACATGGTTCGGGACCTACCACTGGTAAAAGGAATAGGATAACTTCTAACCATTTGAATCCCATATAGCCTTGTTTCACTTCAAAAAAAAAAACGTCCATGAAAGTTATTCAGTGTACGAAAGGTTGGAGTCCTTTGATCAAACTGCTTACGTACGTTTGATCTCTTCATTGCCAGCTACGAAATAATGGATTCAATCCTTGTAAAAGTAAGCCGGTTGTGTCTACCTCTGATTTCATCATGCCAAAATGTGTTATTTTTTTTTTTTTATTTTGTTCTTTCTTAGAAGTTCAAATTTTATCCGAGGCATAGAGTTATCAATTTGCTTTCCCTATTCAGTCGTGAGAAACATATTTATGATATTCTTCATGCTATTGTATTCGTTATCACTCCTTGTACGCATCCGGACTAAGTTTCGTCGAAGAAAGTCACCCCGGAGAAGATCACCTTGGAGGTCACCTTACAGGAAGTTACCTTGGAGAAAGGGAGCCTGGATCAAGTCACGTCACTGGGGATAAGGTCACCTCCGATAAAACAGTCACCCCGGAGAAGATCCCCTTGCAAGAAGTTACCTTCGAGAAAGTTACCGGGGATAAAACAAAGTCACACCGGAGAAGCTCACCATGGACAAAGTTACTTTGGACAAGGTCAAACTGGGCAAGGGCACCCGGGATGTCACTCAGTTTTCTTGGCCCCAAATAAAAGAGCATACCGCAACTAGAAAGGAGACTACGTTTCTCCAAATCAGTGTTTGAGAGAGGTCCAGGGAGCAAATAACTCGGTGGGAATCTTTTAACTACAATTGATTTAGTTTAGAACAAATCTTTAAACAGCATCAAACTGTAATAAACTTTTGGCTCTGATACTGGAGATGCGGGTTTTGTAATGGACAAAAATATTAGAAAAGAGCTTGACAGCTAATACAAGTGGATCAATAAAATCATCCTTCTAGATAAATAGATAGGGAGAGCCTATCTCAAGACGGTCTAAATTGTCCTGTTGCCGTTTTGCCAAGAGAGTTCATTCTCTAACGTGACCTGTGAATAATACAGAGAAGAGACGAGGGGAAAAAAGATATTGAAAAATTGTAAAAGTCAGTAGGACTGCATATCTCAGAGCAAGAAAACTTCAAGAGTTCGAATGACTTGAAGTTTGTAACATGTAGAGAATCCACGTTTATGATTAACTATCCCCTCCCCTGTCTCTTTCAGTGCCTTTACTCGCTATAGTCTTCTACCTCTTAAATTCTCAGATTTTCAGTTTTCAGATTGGGCTTTAATGGAGGATATATTCTGCTATTTATATAGAATTTAGCCTCATAAAATAGGACAAATGTCACCCAGTCAAGTGTCCAGAGAGGAGCTTATAAATACCCCTATGCATCAAATATATCTTAGATGCCATATGCATTTCAACATGCTTAAGTTATTTCCAGAAAGAGGAATGACTCATTCAAATCTTTAAAACTTGCTTTATGATAGGTTGCTTTAGATCTAGAAGAACACGGATTGGATGACACATGTTGCATGTAATACAAATCTAAAAGCAACGTTTTCATTCTTGCTGCCATTCCAGATAAGACAAATCCTCTTTAGATAAGTCATACAACAGATATTATAAGTAGCTGAGATTTAATCACGTGTTGTCCATATATGAGGAATCTATCTCAATCAACTTTAAAATAAAAGAGTCATTTCAATGTCATAAAATACCTTTCTGAATTCGTATACCTCGAAGGAACTCCCTTTGGCGGCTATCTTTTTTCGAAGGAAACAAAAAATAACTATATACTTACAAAGTGACCAATGTATTCTCGAATTATCCATATAGAGAACTCGAAATTGAGTTTCTTGTCAGGGAACTCGTTTTCATGATCAATAGTTCCTGTAAAGAAGAGTTTATCTTGGAATCCTTTAAGGTTCATAGCTACAGTAACAAATTCGAGTGCCTTCAATTTTCATGAAATCAGAAGTAAATATGTTCCCTTGTGAGTTCCTTTTGAAGTAAAGTAAGAGGAAGTTTCTCAAAGTACGTAGGAAACCTATCTTCAGGAAATACTTCTAGAGATGGCGCGAATTGGATTTCTGAAGTTCTTCCCTCTAGGGATCTGCTTTAGAAGTCAAAGTATTTATCCAAAATATCATTCAAAATCAATTCCTAAGGATGAATAAGAGTGACTTCAAACTTTAATTTATAATTTGAATGCATTTAGAAACACATTCAAGGGTAACAATCCATATCATTGTCTTTCGAAGGGCACAAAATCCTTGTCTTTTTAGGGTGATAGGCTCTTAACAAATTGACCATTTCGAGGTGGTTAGCCTCAAATTCACTTTAGTAGGAGGGAATATACCTCCTCGAATTAACCATCTGGAGGTGTTTAGCTTTTGAATTCAACATCTGGAAGTGGTTGACCTTCGAATTCACCATCTGGAGGTGGTTTTCCTTCAAGTTTGACTTCCAATTCACCTTAGCAACCTACTTTGTGGTTCTTTCAAGACAAAATATGATAAATGGTCATTCGAAGTCTATGAATATGATCCAAGAGCGACTTCTAAGTTAGAAGGCATAGAAGGTTCCCTCGAACATCTCTCGTCAAGGGAATTACCTTTGAAATGTAAAGGTGATGCAATAAAATCACTTGAAGTCACTTCTTGAGAATGAATAGATGTGACTTTGAGGTTTTATTTGAAGTTTCATATGTTTGAGAAGTCCATTAAGGGTAGCATATCCCTGTATCTGTCCTTCGAGAAGAATAATGTCCTTCAGAAGAAATGTAAAAATCCATATTCCTTCGGTTTTGTTCAGAAGATAGTATCCTGTGTCATAAGGAATACAAATCCTTATCCTTTGGTCATTCCAAAGGCATTTAGCCTGTGCTTGTTAGGTTTGGGACACGTGGCATTCACACATAAGTTGCATTTCAGAAAGGTTGCTTCTCTAAGAACCTTTCCATTTTGGTGATAAGCACGGTTAGATATCTCTAAGCTATTTCAAATATCACATTTCCTCCAAACGGTCTAATCAACGTGCAGCTGCTGTTGACAGCTAGCACGTGAGAGACGGATGGGTAGCAGTTAACAGCTTTATTGAATGATTCACTGCATGCAGCTATACCTAGTAAACGTACACGCCCACTTTTAAAATAGCGTCACAGGTTTAGTGGGATTAATTAGACCATTTGATCACCAATAGCCCCCGGTCTCTGATTTTCTACGCTAGAGAGGAAAGCATGAGATCGTACCTTGAGCATGGCGGGCATTAAATGCGCATCCTTCAAGAGGTACGTTTTAAGTGCAGACTATCATGCGTTGCAGATATAATAATTTGTCCCTTGGGATCACGCAAACCGCCAACTCGTTCTGGGAAGGGGTGAAGCACCATCAACCTTCCGGTGCTATTCAGAGCTGAGAGGGCCTGCTCAACCCTTATGAAGAAATTGAGTGGACGGACGTTGGTTTTCCACGCCTGAGCACAACGCCCGTGTTCCGCTGTGAGAGAGGAGACTATCCTCTGCCTGAAATTGGATTCTGGTCGCATTTCAGTCTTCCTCCTGGGTGGCTAGAGTGGGTGGCCCACATCATGGAGCACCGACTACTGGAAGCTGCTGAACTCCGCCAGAGTGCTAGAAGTGATCTGGGTCTCCGTGGGATATTTTCATAGGGACTATAAAGCTCTAAAGCAACTTGTCTTCCGGTGGGATCTGGAGGACCACATCTTCGTCACTGCCTTCGGGGAGATCACTGTGACGTTGAAGGACGTGGCTATGCTCCGTTACCTTCCAATCATAGGAGAGCCTAGCCTTAGACACGCTGAAGGCATGTTCAAAGAAGACCCTGAAGAAATCCAAGTTCAAGGGGAGAGGCGAAGGCCAAAGTTCGAAGTACACATTCGGAGGCTGGATGCGGTACTTCTGGAACGAGGAGGACACTCCAAAGGGAAACAACATCTCAGTCAAGAGATGCTGGGGCGAAGGCTTCGATAGCAAGGTCCATCTCGAGGCCTTCCTTGCCTTTTGGCTGGCGAGATTTATCTTCGAGGGATACCTGGTGGACAAGGTCGTTGAACGGGTATTTTCTCTGGCCGTGAAGATCGTAAGGGGAAATCGAATTCCCCTTGCTCCACTGTTCCTGGGATCACAATATGAACATTTAGATCTACTGTGTGAGAATATGGCTCGAAGTTGTGGGGAAAGGCTGGTGGACGCCAACTTCTTGCAGTTGATCCTGTGGGAGAGGTACAGTCGGTACGCCCCCTTGACTTCTCAGTGGTTGAGATGGGGTTGGATTCAGCCCCACGAGCCTTGGTGTGGTTGGAATGAGGCCATAACGCAACACCAGACTGTCCTCAGTGCTGGATGTAGAGGCAGAATTCGAATACCACCCCTACCGCATTTGAGGGATCAGGCTTCTGCAACCCAATGATGATATGCTAGAAGGGGAGTTCCCTCAGAACACCACCAGCTGGCTTGTAATGACGCTGGAAGAGAGAGCCTTCCTGGTGATAGTTCACCCCGAGTACCTGTTGAGCTTCGCACGGGAGTATGGAAGTAGCTACCCAAACTACAACCCCGAACATGTGCTCCGACAATTCGGAATGGATCAAACTGCTCCCCCTCCCAACATTGTAATTGTCAAGACTATAGAAGTTGACATGGAGCGAGAGGGACAGAGATTCTCCCGGGCATGCGGATATATGGGGATGTTCGAGAATTGGGAGGTCATCCCTACCGCTCTAGAGAGAAATGACAGGGTTTCTAAATGGTGGTTGAAGTACTGGCACAATGCCTTGAAGTATTTGGACAAGTTATGCACCAGTGAAGCTATGAAGTCAAGGGCAGACTTCGGTGGTCCAAAGGAGAAAAGGTTGAAGAAAGAAGAGTTCCAAGAATCCCTCCTCTCCCAAGTACAAGAAGAAGAGGGAGGAGAAGAAGAGGAATAGGAAGAGGAGGATGATGAAAACTTCCCAATTGGGAACCTCCTAGTTCACAGGAGAACTAGGAGCGCCAGAGTTCCAAGAATCCCTCCTCTCCCAAGGGTCCCTCCACCTACAAGGAAGGCCAATAGTGTTTGAGCGGGTCCTTCCAGAGACCCCTTCAAGCAAGTGCAATGCGAAGCCCTCCCAAGGAGCAACGCACCAGGGTGAAGTCCATTGCTGCCTGCACCCTGAAGGTATGTGACTTGTGTAATTAGTCTTTATTTCTTGATTTCTCATATACTTGTTTCTGATTCTGTTTTGTTTGATCCTTTGGTAGATGTCAGCTAGAGGAGTGACTCTTCAGTCATGTCTCCCCCAAAAAGAGCTTATGGGACAGAGTTCCTGGGTGTCAGCTGGGACCTCAAGAAAGGGAGCAGCACCCGGGACTCCTACTAGCAGGGTCCCCTCTCCTTTCGAGCAGCCTCCCTCTGGTATCCCTACTAGAAGGGAGTCCCTCATCCCTTGGGAGGGTCTGGAACTCGAGTTCCAGTCAAGAGAATTCCACCTCCTCGAAAGGAGGCTGCCGCAGCTGGGACTTCGAGAGTTCTCCCTCCACTCTTCGAGGGCTTTTCCTCTGGTAAGTAACTTCCTTGTATAAGTTAACTTTTGAAATGTTTTCCTCTTACTAACTTTAGCTTTCTTTTTGATAGAGCTCCTATCGTAAGAGAGGAAGGAAGAGTTGGGGGTAGGGTACCTCAAATGACCCCTCCTACCTTGCAACAGAGGGACCTTAGCAAGGCTCCCATGGGACGGGTACAGGAGAGTAAAATCCCCCAACTAGAACTTCTGGAAGCATCACTGCCAAAAGGGAAGAGGGAGGAGAAGTCCCAAGGACTACCCTAGATGAAGCCTTGGCGGAAGGTAATAACCTGAAAAATCCCTAAAAATCTAAACTCGAAATCTTAGGGTAAAATAGTAATCTGATGAATTGGTAATTTAATCTCATTTATTATTTAGGATTAGGACACTTAAAATCCATAATCCTTTAAGACACACTAGAAATTCCTTAGGTCGCTAATACTGATCAAATCGACCAGATTAACTTAGGAAGCAGAATGGGTCAAATAACCTAACTTTGTAGTAAATAGGAAATAAAATGATGTGTCGGCTTTAACCTTTTGATCTATGCATATTTATGTTTTAAACCATATGACGATTATTTCTTTTGTTTGGATCACCGATTAGGTTAAATTCGACCACACAATCATATGTGTTGTGCTTTTTAGACCTTGGTGCTACACACAGTAGCATGGTCCATTTATAATATTTGAATTTGTGTTTACTCATTTAGAACAAGTTTTTGATTGGTGGTTAGGATTCATTTGAGCATTTGTGTTTGTTTGGGTGGTTAAGATTCATTTTAACTTTTGTGTTTGTTTAGGTGTATGGCTAGGATTGAAGGAAAGAGGGAGTTGGTAGGGGGGAATACCAACTCCCACTAATCATTCAAATCAAGGGCCAAGAGTAGAGTGGGTGAGAGAGAGAGAGAGAGAGAGAGAGAGAGAGAGAGAGAGAATCTCATGCATTCTCTTCTCA
>JAUPMG010000011.1:2935290-2948106 GCA_031762675.1 Pachysandra terminalis
AAGATCAAGTGTCATTGAAACAGCAGACGTAAGCACTTGCAATTATCTGGAAGCTACAAATGATCTTGCAGAGTTTCATTGACTCCTATGCACAATATGGTGAAGCCAATTTCTTAGTCATGTTCATCTTATATTCTGAAAGTGTGAAACAAGGAAATGTTTTTAGTTTTAAGCTACTCTGAACAAGGTTTGCTTGATGGGTTTGGTAGACTGGTTTCTCATGGAATTTGTGAGTTTTACATTGATCAGATCATCTGTGCCTTCACGTTCGGCACAAAAATTACCTTCTTGGTATGCATGCTGGATTTGAACAGACCAGCGCTAGTTCAAGAGATGCTTACAATCCATAATTAATATCATGTCTATCTATTGGTTCAAGAGATGCTTATAAGTCTATTGCTCATATTTATGATATTCTCCATGTATTCGTTATTGCTTCTTGTTATGTAGGCATTTCGGGGAAACATATTTATGATACGGAGTAAGAAAAGAAGGCAGAGTTGGAAAAGAACCTAAGGCTTGTACTAGCGGTAAAGCCTTGGGTTGTCGTACCCAAGGCTTGGGATTGATTCTTCCCGCTTTTATAGTAGCTCCTGAAAAGCAGGGATTCTTTTCGTGTCTCTCCTATGGGGGAGTGGTCTAGCGACCAACCAGCGTTTCCCATCCAAAAAAAAAAAAAAAATAGCCTTCGTTGTCCAATTGGACAGTAACTCTTCTCTTGATATATGTGGCCGACCAATCAGGGTAAGTACCCTTCCCTGCAATTTCCTTGCACACAAATATCATGTTCGTAATCTCATGGAACAAATTGGTCTTATGTGATGGGTGGCATAGATAAGTTTGTGTGTATGGGTAAAATTGTAATGTCTGGACCAGAGGTTCAGATACTACGAATGTCAGAATATTCAAAGAGATCTCAGAAGATGATGGTGATGAGGAAGGACAGAGGTACTGGGAGAATGTACTAATTCAATCCCTCAAAATGGGCGGGGTGACCCCGACAGAGAATAGATCACCATCCTACGATATTGGGTTGAAAAATTGGAGGTGCAACCCGTCGTTCTTATTAATTTCAATGAGCCTGCAGCCCTTGTTTAAACGCTCCCTCATCAACTGTAGCAACTATCATTCTCTCACCTCCTCCATGAACTAATTTAAATATCAGAAAAGTTTTCCTTTTTGAGTCACCAACCCTAAATTTGTCTACCAATATAGTAAAAGACGACCATTACACTTGTTAAAATAAGCAAAACCTGTTCTAAATCTAATCCCAACCCTATTTGCCCAACGTTCTCTCATGCTACCAATAAATGTTGTGGAACAAAACCAAGAAGAATAACAAGAGATTAGACAATATTACTTGTAATGGAATTGTTGTGGCTGCTTAACTGTATTTTATATATCATATTACTTGTCTTCTTGTCATTTTCGAGTGAACTAAACAAACTTATCCTGGGAATGAATATAGATCAGTTCAAATAAAGCTTCACAACTAATTTGGAGACTTTATTAGCATATATATATATATATGTGTGTGTGTGTGTGTAGACTTTGTTTTTGCTTCATCCCTTTGTACTTTTGAGGAAGATTCAAACATATTACCATGATTAATAAGAATTAGTGATCATTAATTGACCACCCGGTATCTTCTTTGACACATGGAAACACCTGATTTGTCGGCCCGGTATCTTCTTTGACACATGGAAACACCTGATTTGTCGGCCGCTTGGCTTTCCTCTACCTAACTATTGTCACGGATTCCTGCCGTAGGCCCACTGCATTTTCATTGCTTTTCCATTAATTTGTTTAAATGTAACTATTATAAACTAATAATTAATAATCCAGTTTTATTAAAAAAAAATTAATAATTAGTGTTTGGTCTTTAAGTATATTGGAAAATATTTATATGGTGGGAGTCATGATGGGACTCATGAGGAGAGGAGCAAATACAACTTAGTTTTCACAGGACATCAAGATAATATTTTCTAAGAAGGGTTTGCTGGTTCTCCAAGTATATATATCAACATATGGATGTCTACATACATGTATGCATGACCAGGCATGATGTGTATGTATACATATATAGTATATGTATAAATGGTATTTTTGTCTTGCAAGAAACCCAGGAGATGGGAACAAAGAAGTACCTGAAATGGTCATTCAATATATTTTTGATGATAGTGATGTTGAAGATGGTGGGGGATAATGATATATATGAGGAAGGAGATATGTAAGGGAAAGATTCTAGTTGAAATCTAGATTCTATTCCTTGACAAGGCTCATGTATTGAACTATATGTAAAGATGGAATAGTAAGTGGTGTGAAACAAAAGTAAGAATCACTGAATGAGGATTCCACTTTGATGTTGTTTCTTTCATCTTTTGCACTCTCTCTTTTTATTTATTTATTTATTTTTATTTTTATGTTTTATAGAACTTTCTTTCTGTGGGTCATGGTAGAATATTAGGTGTGTCTGTGGGATGTTATAATCCCAATAGAAGGAAAAAAGTAGAAGGGGAGATGAAGGGCTAAGCAGACTCCTGGTTAAAGGCTATAGCAACCCTTCTGAAAATAAAGGGACAAAAGAAAAAGAGAAATAGTAGTTTAATTATTATCCAAAGCAAAAGGTATTTGCAACTTGCAACCTCTTGCTTCTTTCACTTGCTTTGTGTTTTGATACTCAGTTTAAGCTTCTTAAAGGGTATTTGTCTATTGGGCATGTAAGAAACTTTCACCAAAAGACTTTGTGGGGTAGTAGTTGTGAAGGTTAAGAAGCAAATCTCACAGAACTGTTGGATGCATATATCTTTTGTCATGATTCTTATTCAAGGGGGTACTGGTGGCTTATTTATGGGATACTAAGAGTGGGGTACTAGTGGCTTATTCAAGGGGATATCCAGTCCATGTGATGCCCTCTGATTGGTGCTGTATAAAATGCTGCTCGCCCATTGCTGTAGAGGATGCGAATCCAAAATTAACAGACCTGGTCTAAGCTCAGCTCCAATGAGTGATTTGTCGTTCACTGATTGGTCTAGTCAGTTCCACATGTCCATCTAATTCTATATGTATATATATAATAGTGCTATATATGTTACCAGAGGCAATTCTTTTTTATTCTGATTTCATGGTTTAGAGGCCCAAAACAATGATGGAATAAAGAACTGTTAGAAAAGAGAGGGAGAGAGAGAGAGAGAGAGAGACCAAAAGCAATATAAAAAGTATGGCCTCCTGTCTCTTACTTTCTAATCATCAATCAGTCAGTAATGTAGCTTATCAAGCACCATGTGCAAGTTCTATTAAACAAAGATAAAACCAATGCCGTATTGGAGGAACTTGGTCATTAGACAGCCTAAACTGACAAGAAAAAGAGCTCTCTCTCTCTCTCTAAAGGAATGAACAAGGTTTTCACTAATAGATAAAGGTTTTCTCTAATAGATCAGGCAGCTTGATGATGAATGGCATCAAACACCAACCAATGGGGATTCTAATCATTTGAGGCTCAAAATTGGAGGTGAAGATGACCCATAAGTTCTACCGCTTTTACTTTTCATGCTACAATAGAAATGGTAGTAAAGTTGCCCATCCCAAGAGGAACCCAAGGAAAGCCAAATAAGGGATACTTGTGTTCATGGATTTGGCCATTTCATTAATACTAGATCTAGGAAATACACTCATGATTTCTTCCTACTTGTTGAACAAAATTCATTTACATAATATTTGATAGATCCGGTTTTAATAATTAATCTAAATTCAATTGATTATTAGATTAATTGAATTATCTAAAGCCTAAAAAGATAAGGACACATGCAATTTTTACGAGGTTCGGTAAAAACCTACTCCTCGGGGTCACACCTAGATCTTGAACAATCCATTAAGTTATCAAGATTATAATCACTAATCGAACTTACACAAAATGAAGACTCCCTCTTAATTTCTGTCGCAGTAGTGTAGAATCAACTTTGTGGGCTTGTTCAGCGAGCACCACTCAACTTCATTGTCTGCATAGTTGAATTCCTTTAATATGCAAACTGTCTTCTCCCGAAGAACTGTAAACTTGAATAACTCAAAAGTAATAAACTTGAACACCTGACAAGTTACCAAACTCGTATCTGTTGAGAGGTTTCTATAAAGCAGCATGAAGATCTGAATCAAATCTTGGATAAGGATAAGATTTTAAATGTTGTAACATTTGTTGCAACATTAACTAAACGTGAGATTTGATTCTGATTTCAAAAATAGAATCTGCTTATCCGTTTTGAACTGATCTAATATTCTGAGATCCTTCCATAAAAATCTCTTAAGCAAATCCAAATCTGCTCATCAAATCATAAACTCCTCAGTCAATCTAAATCCCCTGATATTTAGATAAATAAAACAAATTCTATTAAGTTGAGATTAAGTTCAACTTAAATTAGGACTCTCTCATTTAAACCCATGGTCAGCTTTACAAAATCTTTAGAATTATTTGAATTTGAAATTCAAATCTGTTATATCTTCTGATGAAAAATCGTTGCTACAATCTAGCAACACATAACAGCCAATCTGACATTGCAATTCTGAATTTGAATTCACCTTGAATATTGTTGCCATGATTGCCAACACAATAACTAACAATCTCCCCCTTTGGCATTTTTTGGCAAAATATCAAACTAACCATTCACAACATATTCAAGAAATAAATGACATTCAAAGTCAGCAAAATCAGAGAATAATCAAACAACAAACATAGTCAACAAAAATCATCAGAAATTAAAAAACCAAGTCTACTCCCCCCTTTTGTCACAAAAATAGCCAAAGTAAGTCCTCAAGAAACCTTCACTTTAGGAAGTATCTGCATCAGAACCAGACCCAGCAAGTTGAGCTAACAAGCTCTCAATCTTTCTTTCCTTCTCTGCAAGTTTCTTTTGAGTAAGCTTGACCTCCTTCAATTCAGCTTCCAAAAATTGAATCATATTCTATTTATGAACAACTGAAGGTGTTGTTGCAGAAGATGTTGCAACACCAAGTACAACAGTAGAAGGAATAGCTTCTACAACAGTTTTCTCCCCTCTGAATATCATGTGCATGTCTTCCAGAAAACAGCTTGTGAGAAACCTTGATTTGCTTCCTAGGATTCTCTAGCATTTCAGTGACACCTTTTATCTTCTTTCGAGACATTAGTATCTCAAAAATCAAAGAAGGAAAAGATAGAATCCCATGAACAGTCCCGGCCTCAGCATGCATGACAATTACTTCAAAGATATGTTTTCCCATATCAAATGGTACTCCAGTACCAATCATGTACAGTAAAGTGACTAGATCATAGGAAACAGATGTGGTATGCAAGCTAGGAAGCCAATTGGCCAGAGCAATCTTGTGTAAAACTAAATATTTTACACTCAAATCAGCTGAAAGGAATGAGTTAGATTCAAGCCACCTGGTAAGGACATTCCAAGTTAGATCAGTAATAGCAGTATTCATGTCTAAGTCTTGATCCAATGCCCTTGCTTTGTCAGAAGAAGGTGAGGGGCATCCATAATACTCACTAATAAGCATATGAGAGAATTCAAACACATGACCTCTCACAAAGATTTTGTAAAAACGAGAAGAAGAGTGATTAGAAATTTCCTGATGCAAATGAAAATAAAATTCAAGAACTACATTCCTCACAAAAGATATTTTCATAGAGACAGCTCCAAACAGTCCTTGGTCCTTAATCAACTGAACTATCCCTATATTCTCATGATCTTTCAATTTGATCACCCTTTCCAAGTGCAATTTTCTTTTAATAACAAAATCCCATATTTTCTTATTGAAATCAGAATAAAATTTGGAAGAGTTTGCCTAAGATAACACATACCTGGGGTCTGTATTTTGAGAAGGCTTTTTCTTCTTATCAGTCTTCTTTGCAACCCGTGAAGATGGAGTCTTTCCCTTGGACTCAATGCCCTTTGGAGTTACTTCAAAAATATCATCCGAATTTGATTCTTCTTCCATGAATCGAGTAGATTTGGAGCTTGAAGTTCCATGCAATGGAACTTGAACCATGGAATAGGTTCGAGAAGGATACCAAGAGGGAAACCCTGGTGTAGGAACAGGTTCCAATGCTAGTGGCAATGATGGAGTCGACAGAGCTTTATTAGCCATGGATGGTGATGACGAAGACGAAGGTAGCTGTCCTTCTACAGATTCATGAGTCGGCTCTGAAGGATTAGGCGTCTCCAAGGATGCTATCTCTCGTGATCGAGGAAGACTTGTTTCAGACCTTTGCCCAATGCTAGGATCAGAAGTCGCTGGAATGGTAAAACCTCGCATATGTAAAAAGTCTCTTCTCCGTTTGGCCATGCCGAATTTAGAAGAAGACGCACCAGACAACGATACCGCTCCTTTCCTTTTCTTGGCCATCCTGGCTGACAAGCCACTACAAGCATTCCTAGTGCTCACCATCTTCGTGTATCCATATGAGATTCAAAACACAAGCCAAGAAATTCTAGAGAGAAATTTAGGGGTTAGGGTTTTGTGAAGAGCCAAAAAACAATTGAATAAGTGGAAGATGAAGACACACGGCTTTAAAGTGGGTTTTAAGATTTAAACCCAATAAAACTTAAAAAGCCCATTTATACTCTCACAGACACAGTCCAAACATGAGACATCACTTATTTTCAAAATTTAGTTAGGATTAACTGAATTCACAAGAACCAGAAGTCCATAGAATATGTTGTAATATAGTTAGCAACATAACAAATAAGTTAAACCAAGCTCAGAAAATCCATTCATTTTTTTTTATTAAAATAAGAACATAAAAAATTTCTAAATATATGAACAATAAATATGAACATTCTTCACAGACTAGTGAGTTTTCATCTTCACACTATGCAAAATTTAACACTTGAACTGAAATTACTCAAGATCAGACTCAGATTGATCAGAATTTTGAACCAAGTGTGTGTGTACTCAGTATACAACATCCTTTATGAATCCATCCATATTTCCAACTTTTTGTTTCAAATCATCTTTTGAAAGATATGTTGAAAATTCCCTTGATAAATATTTTCTCTCGTTTTTATTTTATTTTATCAGTCGGTAGCTTTTACTCTATCACCAAGGTAACTCTTTTCTCACGATAGATCTTCCTCTACATATTGGTGATACATAGGCCCAGATTACCCATGGATAGCTTCACACAATAGTGTAGGTAGCTCTTTCCGATGAAAACTACCCTTTATATATATATATATATCGCACACATATGAATCTAGAGAAAATCAACAAGATCCTTCAAAAAAAATCTTCTTAACTGAAGCTGTACTTATTTCAAGTGTTCAGTCCAGAATACTATTGCATTGTGCTCAAATCTTTTGGTTCTCCAAAATCAATTTTAATCCAAAAATCAGCTTTTTCAGATTTGAATGTTAAAATTTGAATATTGTGAATATGAAAAACAAACCAAATCATTAAAAGAGTACTTATGCCTAAATGCAGATCCTAGAATGCAATGCAAGATGATAAACAATTACATTGTGCAGATCCCTAAGGTTTTTCTCAAAGAATCAAATCTCAATGAATCAAGAGCTTTGGTAAAAATATCTGCAAGTCGTTTCTCTATTGCAACATATTCTAGAACAATGGTTTTGTTTTCAACCAACTCTCTAATGAAGCAATGTCTTATGCCAATGTGCTTAGTCCTAGAGTGTTGAAATAGATTTTTTGAAATATTTATGGCATTGGTATTGTCACAAAAAATAGTCAAAATATAATGTAAAATACCGTAGTCTTTAAGCATTTGTTTCATCCATAACAGTTGAGTGCAACAGCTTCCAGCAGCAATGTACTCGGGCTCAACAATTGACAAAGAAATTGAGTTGTTTCTTGCTGTACCAAGACACTTGGTTGTTTCCAAGATAGAAACATCCTCCAGTGGTGCTCTTCCTATCATCTGCATTTCCTGCCCAATCAACATCACTAAAACCTGCAAGACTTGGATTAGTGTCATTAGAGTACCAGATTCCATAATCAACAGTCCTACTAACATATCTGATAATTCTTTTAACAACAGTTACGTGTGACTCTTTTGGATTTGCCTGGTATCTAGCACATATACCTACACTAAAACAAATGCCAGGTCTGCTAGCAGTCAAGTAAAGGAGACTCCCAATCATACTCTTATACGAACTTGGGTCTACAGAGGTACCACTCTCATCTTTTGTTAATTTCACATTTGAGCCCATGGGTGTCCTCTTGTGTTTGGCATTTTCTAAATCAAATTTCTTAACTAGGTTTTTGGCATATTTGCTTTGTGAGATAAAAGTCTCATCCGCAAGTTGCTTGACCTGCAAACTTAGAAAATAATTTAGTTCACCTACCAAGCTCATCTCAAACTCCTTTTTCATCTAATTCACAAATTCATCTCTCTTGCCCTGAGAGGTAGATCCAAAAACAATGTCATCAACATAAATTTGAGCAATACTAATTCTAGTTTTGAACCTCCTAATGAATAATGTTTTATCCACTACCCCTCTCTCATAGCCCTTTTCAATTAGAAAATTTGTCAATCTCTTATACCATGCTCTAGGAGCTTATTTCAACTCGTATAAAGCTTTTTCAATCTATACACATGATTGGGGTGGTGTGGATCCTTAATACCCTTTGGTTGCTCTACAGATGCTTCCTCATTCAATATCCCGTTTAGAAAATCACTCTTGACATCCATTTGATACAATTTGAACCCTAACAAGCAAGCTATGGCCAAAAGCAATGTGATTGATTCAAGCCTAGCTACAGGTGTAAAGGTTTCATCAAAGTCAATGCCTTCTATTTGGGTGTATCCCTGAGCCACTAACCTAGCCTTATTCCTAATAATGTTACCAAATTCATCAGATGTATTTTTGAAAATCCATTTAGTACTAATTACAATAGAATTTTTAGGTCTAGGTACAAGAGTCCACACATCATTCCTCACAAATTGTTCCAACTCTTCCTGCATGGCACTAACTCAATACTCATCAAATAATGCTTCTTTAATATTTTTGGGCTCATTTGAGAAGTGAAACACACATACCTGACCATTTCTCGGTAATTCACTCTAGGCTTGTCTCTTGTACGCATCCCATCATCAATATTCGCAATGATCTTATCAGTGGGATGATTCTTCTGAAAACTGGATGTTGGTCCTCTTGTGATTGGATCAGCAATGTCAAATGTAGCATTTCTAGATTCTGCTAGTTTTGTTGCCTAACTTGTTGCAACATCTTCAGCAATATCTTTACCAGCAGCAGCTTCTTCGTGCATTTCCTGTACTTCAGCTTTCTCAGTAAAGCTAATTATTGCTTCTTCCTTGAAAAAAATCTGCAAAAGCTTTGAAATCATCAACCACAACATTAGCAGATTTCATAATAGTCTGAGTCCACATATTGTAAACCCGGTATGCCCGACTATTCTTGGAATATCCAAGAAACACTCCTTCATCACCCTTACTTCAAACTTACTAAGTTGGTCACGGTCATTAAGTATATAGCATGTGCAACCAAACACATGGAAATAACTCAGGTTAGGTTTCTTACCTTTCGAGATTTCATATATGTTTTAGTCGTACTTGATCTCAGATAAACTCGGTTAACCGAGCAACATACAGTGTTAATGACTTCTGCCCAAAGTCTTAAAGAGAGCCCTTTTGAATTCAGCATGACTCGGGCCATCTCCTGAAGGGTCCTATTCTTTCTTTCAACAACACCATTCTGTTGAGGTGTTTTTGGTGCAGAAAACTCATGAACAATACCATGTTTATTGCATAAATTGGTAAAAACAGCATTTTTGACTCTTTACCATGATCACTCCTGATTCTTACCACTTTACCAATGTTGCAACGTTTTCATTTTTCAGTTTAATGCTCAAATTTTTGAAACCTTCAAAGGTATCTGATTTTTCTCTGATAAAATCTACCCACGTAAATCTTGAAAAATCATACACGCACACAAAAACATACCTCTTACCGGTCGTGCTTTCCACCTGCATTGGTCCCATGAGGTCCATGTGAAGCAACTCAAGTACTTTTGATGTAGTAATTTGTTGCAACATTTTGTGCGTTGTTTTCAATTGCTTGCCAAGTTGACAAGATCCACAGATTCCTGGTTCCTCGTTTTCAAGTTTGGGAACTCCACGAACAACACCTACATCCACAATCTTTGTCAAATTCTTGTAATTCAAATGACCAAGTTTTTTATGCCATATTTCTATTTCATCAAAAGAAGTTTTGTGACATGTGTGTGGGTGTAATAACATATAGCAATTATCTGATGATCTAGATCCTTCCAAAACACAATTTTCAGCTTTGTCAAATACTTGACACTTGTCCTTCATAAATCTCACAAACAGATCTTGATCATAAAGTTGACTAATGCTGATCAGGTTCCACATGAAGCACATTTTTCAACTTTGGGAACCCATCTACATCAAGTATTCATTTGCCAAGAACACGTCATTTGACACCATCACCAAAAGTTACACGACCAACCGAGCAGCTTCTGTAATATTTTAGAATGTCTTTTTCACCTGACATATGCCTGGAGCAACCACTATCAAAATACCAAGAATTAGTAGTACAAGCTTTTAAAGAAGTATAAGCAATATAACACCTAAGTTCGAATTTTCTTATCCAAAGTTTTTTTGGAAAATCATTTTTCAAATCAATCTTTAATTTAAGTGCAATTCTTGGTGGATTGACAAACATGCCATTCTTCAATGCATTTAAATATTTAAAGCATCTAGGTCGTATATGTCCAGGCAAACTGCAATTATGAAAAATAGGAACAAACCATTTTGATTTACACCTAAAGAGTGAGGGAACAAATTTCTTACCAGAGAGGGAGAGAGGTTCAGGTGCTGGTGATTCTTTCACAAATACCGTCCTTGAAGTTGAGCTTTCACTGGTATAGCCTAGACCATATTGATCACCACTTGTCTTTCCTAGGGATAGTATGTGATCCAGCTTGGTTGTTCCTGAATTTAACATCTTCAAGGACTTCTGGGTGTTTTCCAATTCAGTCCTGGTCTATATGAGTTTCCTTTCCTTTTCCACAGCAAGGAATTTATAGTTGATTGCATCTCTCTTCATCACTTCCTTTTCTTTTGTAAGTTCAGCAACTCGCTCTTCCAGTGACTTATTCAGTTTGCAGACCTTAATTCACTTGCTGTACATCTCCCTATACGCCTTTTGGATAGCATCAATGCTCAGGTCTTCATCATTACTGGTGTTCTCAGATTCAGAATTAGTGTTGACTGATTTGGATTCTTCATCTTCTGCCAGATTTGTTGCTATCTTTGTTGCAACATATGTTTCAACAACACTGACAGAACCCTGTCTTACCTCCTGGCTTGTGATGAATGCAACATGGTTGCTCACGTGCTCTTCATCATCTTCCTGACTGCCATTTGACTCTGCATCACTCCAGGTGTTGTTAAGGGATTTACCCCTTTTCTTGAGTGTATTAGCGTACTCAGATTGAATGTGCCCATAACCTTCACACTCCCAACATTGTATTCCCTTACCTTTTTTCGTAGCATTAAAAGGATTGGCAACAACTTTATTTTTCTGAAAGTTCTTGAATCTTCCAGAATTTGAAGTTTTATTTCTCATGTTCATCTTCTTCAGAATTTTGTTGAAATTCTTGGTCAATAAAGCAAGAGATTCAGTCAATTCTTCTTTATCATCAAACTCTTCTTCTTCGGTGGGACTCTGAACTTCAGCTTGAAGAGCAATGCTTTTCTCATTTTTATTTTGCTTCAAATTCATCTCGAAGGTATGCAATGAGCCCATCAATTCATCCAATTTCATAATGCTCACATCTTGGGCTTCTTCAATAGTAGTGACTTTGTATGAAAACCTTTTTGGGAGTGACCTTAAGAGTTTTTCTCAGAAGTTTTGTCTCCGAATATTTTTCTCCAAGGGCAAAGGCTTCATTAGCTATGTCACAAATCTTAGAATTAAAGTCGGCAATTTTCTCATTCTCTGCATCTTCAAATCTTTGAACCTAGAAGCCAACATCTGGAGCTTTAAGAGCTTTACAGTCGTGGTTCCTTCATGAGCAGTCTGCAAGGTATTCTATGCATCTTTGGCTAATTCACACGTAGAGATAAACTTGAATTGATTTGCATCAACACCATTGAAGATGGCATTCAAGGCTTTTGAATTGTTGTTAGCCAATCAGTCTTCATCAGCAAACCAAGTCTCCTCAGATTTGGGAATAACATTTCTCTCAGTGTCAGTGGTGGTAGGATGAGTCTAGCCAGTCAGAACTGCACGTCATGCTTTTTCATCAATAGCCTTGATGAATGCTTTCATTCAAGCTTTCCAATAGGAGTAGTTCATTCCATTCAACAGTGGGGGGCGTGATATAGATCCTCCTTCCCTTAGAAGATCCATTGCCTGCAAACAAAAATCTTGTTCCAAAATCTCTCCAAACTTGTTAGTGACCCTCTCTGATACCAATTTTTAGATCCAGTTTTAACAATTAATCCAAATTCAATTGATTATTAGATTAATTAAATTATCTAAAGCATGATAAGACAAGGACATAGGCAATTTTTACGAGGTTCGGTAAAAACCTACTCCTCGGGGCCACGCTCAGATATTGAACAATCCATTAAGTTATCAAGATTACAATCATTAATCGGACTTACATAAAATGAAGACTTCCTCTTAATTTCTGTCATCGTAGTGTAGAATCAACTTCGTGGACTTGATTAGCGAGCACCACTCGAGCAACATGAAGATCTGAATCAA
Organism: Pachysandra terminalis; assembly: GCA_031762675.1. Taxonomy (NCBI): domain Eukaryota; kingdom Viridiplantae; phylum Streptophyta; class Magnoliopsida; order Buxales; family Buxaceae; genus Pachysandra; species Pachysandra terminalis. The sequence continues at coordinate 2,948,048 of JAUPMG010000011.1, forward strand.
ATCTTGGATAAGGATAAGATTTGAAATGTTGTAACATTTGTTGCAACATTAACTGAACG
>JAUPMG010000011.1:2953623-2966219 GCA_031762675.1 Pachysandra terminalis
ACCGAGTTGAGCTTACCTAAGCTCAACTTAGGCTCATTGAAATAATGAATTTTTTTTTGGGCTCAGACTTGGCTCGCGAGCTTAGATATTGGGCTCGAGCCGAGCCCAAGCCCCTCGGCTCGTTTCCGGTCTTGGCCTAAAGTAGAAGATTTTGATAATTTTCCCTTATTTATTTACCTTTTGAAACGAATCATCACTTTATTGGATGCCATTAGTACCCTTGCCTTGGCAAATTTTCCCATTTTCCATCGAAGGGTACTATTGAAATTATCTTAGATTCAAGGGCATTCATAGAACAAGACTAAATTTTTTCCGCGCCCTTTCTTTGAAGAGATGCGATAGTGCAGGGATTCTCTCGAGTCTTACCCGAGTACAAACTCTCAACTCTTTTTTTTTTTTTTGGTAAAAGAGTCCAAACTCTCTCTCTCTCTCTCTCTCTCTCCCTCCTGTTTTCTCTTTTAATCTCTGAACCTCCCTTGTTTGTCTTCACTTCATAAGCAGAGATTCGGGGTGAAGCCAAGCCTCATCGCTATATGTCCATACATCAATGGCGTTCACATCGTTTCTGGGGAGAGTTCTCTTTCCTTCTATATTCATACTCTCTGCATGACAAGAGTAAGCTTTCTTGTTCCTCGTTCTGTTTCATCTAATCTAAAAAAAAACTTATTCGTTTTCTTCATTTTTCATGATTTTCATCTTCCTAGATTCTTTCAGGTGTATTAGTTACTTTTAGGAAAAGCTAGGGTTTTGATTCCTTCAATGTATATTCGCTTGTTCTATGTGCTCAGATCTGGTATATTAGATCCGTAGTTTGATTTTTTTTTCTTTTTCAGTTATTTGTCTATTTTATTGCTCGGTTTGGTATTTACAACTCTAATTCGTATTGGATCTGCCTTGTTTGTTGACAATTGCAGTTATTTCTTATATCAGATCTGTTTAGAGTTGTTGATTGTTACATACTTAACCGTTGTTCTAAAAGCCCCAAGACTTATGGGAACTCATTTGGTTAAACACTTAATCATTAGGATCGGAACATCGTAACTTCAGTTGTAATCACTATATTGGCTTAAATACGTCGTTAATTCAATTATTTCAATTAGTTGATCCTTTTGTGTTGGCAAAGAGACACCATTATAGTCATTTGGTGTAGTAGGGAGTCCTAGTAGAAGATTTCCATTGGTGGAAGGATTTATTTAGATGAGGTTTTGTGTGTATTTGTTTTTGATAACTTGGTCGTCAATTTCCAACGACATTTGATAAAATCTGTTTTGTGTAAATGGAGGTCCATGTAAACGCCTTTTAGTAGAGTGATTACATTGTTTACTGCCAATTGGTGGCATTTTGTATGACTTTGTTACATGCTTAACCGATGTTCTAAAAGCCCCAGAACTAATGGAAAACTCATTTGGTTAAGCACTTGACATATAGGATCGTAACATTCCACCACGCTTCCGTAGGCGACATCCACGACGGCCCACTTTATCGACACTGACCTGCCGGTAGCCCTTTCCTTATTGGTGGCTCTACTCACCCAATCAGTATTCAATGACCTAGCACCATGCCCATAGATAATACTAAGGCATTTTAATCCAGTCTATAGGTCGCCCCTTCCATGGCTCGAACCCGTGGCGAGGTGCCTGCTCTGATACCATTTGTTACGTGCTTAATCGTTGTTCTAAAAGCCCCAGGACTGATGGAAACTCATTTGGTTAAACACTTACATATGGGATCGTAACCGACTCCTTGGTCTTTTTGTTTATGTCTCTTGTAATATCTAATCTAGAGAGTCATGATACTATTGCATTATCGTTCAGTTGGTTTAAGATTGGGAACACAATTCTATTGTTCCTCTCTCTCTCTCTCTCTCTCTCTCTCTCTCTCTCTTTCTCTCAATTCTGTTGTTCCTCTCTCTCTCGCTCTCTCATTAATATTTTTGGACATACCACTTGAGTGGAATCATCCAAAACTGATTAACCATAATTGCAGTCCTGAATGCATGGTGTATATGAGTTTTTGTTCCAACTATTGGTAGTCAAGAAAACTGATCTAAGTCATCTTTTTTGAATGTGTGCCAGTTGACCTGTATCAAATTATTAATTTTTCTTTTATATGGATGATGCTTGTTTATTCCGTGATGAAGATTGTTAATATTTGGTTTAGCATCCTTAAAGTTAATTCTTTTGTATATAGTTAAACATGTTTTGTCATTTGTAAAATTAAACAGTTGTGCAAGTTAGCTTGTTTGTGATTTCATGGCTTTATCTCTTTATAGGTTTAATGAATTTGGGGTTGATTGTGGGCCAGCAGCAAAGGCTCTCAGACCAAAGTTCAATCCTTTTGCAAGACATGTGACCTCTAATGCTGGGGTGCAAATGCCAGAAATAGAAGTAAGATATGCTGCATTTTTCTTTATTTCCTTTCTGTCCATTTTTCCAATCCACGATTCATGTGGATGAATCCAATTTCATTTTGTGTTATGTTGCATGATTTGTGATGTGCAAAGGTTTCCTTCACAGATTAAACATTTAGTTGCGGCGGGTATATCTCTAAAGGAAATTGGAGGCATTCTTTTCATCTTTGGCAGCTCGCTTGGAGCATATCTCCTTGTTTGTACTTTGAAACTTTTGCTTATTCTGAATTTTTATATTGAAATAAATAAAACATATCAGTGTTTTGAACAACTTTCTATTTATGATAATGATGACATAATATCCCTTTTTCCCCCTGTAGCTTCTGCATCAGGCAATCACCATCACTATTATGTATGACTTTTACAACTATGACGTAGACGAGAAAGATTTTTCTCAACTTTTCATTAAATTTACGCAGGTTAATAATGAAACACAATTTATTTTTTCCTCTTCTCTGAAACCTTTGGTTGATGTGTTTACGAGATCCATGTGTTTTACAATGATCCGTTTATATGTTTTATGTTGTAGAGTATGGCCCTTTTTGGGGCATTACTGTTCTTCATAGGGTTGAAAAGCTCAATCCCAAAGAGACAACACAAGAAGTAGTCCCCCAAAGCAAAAACAGTATAGAAACATAAAAGATGTGTGAATACAATAGAGGGAACATCTGTTGATACAGGGGCTTGTTGGGGTTCAGTTCTTGGTCTATGTCTGGAACTCACAAAGTTAATCAGCCAGGATCCAGTGCTTGGTATTGCTGCTTGTATTCTCGCAGTTGTACGTTTCCCCTTTTTTTTTAGTTATGGATACTTTGTGAACCTTCATCTCCTTAAATTGAGGTTTCAAATGAGATTATTTGTGTTATGGAGGTCTTCTTCCTGCTTCATTTACAAATCTAGTATGTATGCAAGCTTCTTGTGTGTGGGGACCTTTGATGTTGGTTTGGGTGATTTTTCTTCCATTTTCGATCTCTCCCGTCTCTCTGCAAAGCCATTTTGCTTTGCTCAAGCCTTGCAAAACACTGGATGAAGCTCATAATCTTGCATTTTTTAACACTGCTGTATTTGTGCATAGCAATTTTGCTGAAGCCTTGTAGTACAACATGAAAATCTCATGATCCCAACCAGCTGAGCGTAGACCCTGGTGGATTGAGGGAATTTTTGAGTTAGTGCCATACTCTTGAAAAGTAAAAACTTATTTGATTCTGAGTAGATTTCCAGGCAGGAACTTTTGGCCCATAGAACAAAATAAACACTGGTGATGTTGCTATAGGAATCGCATCAGATTACAACCGAAATAGAATTAAAACATTTTATAATATGATATCCTTGGGACTAGATAGTAAACACAGTAGATCTCCTACTGGCACGACTACTCTACTTGGGAACTGGTTTCTTTATTTAACAGATTACTATCGAGTCTAAATTAGAATTGGTTTCTTTATTTAACAGATTACTATCGAGTCGATATTAAGTTTTTGATTTTTGTTCGAAGTTCATTGCCGGCGATGTTAATATTTAGCAGCTTTGTGTGGCTATAACAATCAAGGTTTTAAATGTTGATGTTGCTAATCATATCGCTAAAACTGTCCAGCGAAATGTCGGCGATATGATACGACATGGGAAAATGTCTTAGATTTCAAAAAAATGTATTTACTCCAAATTCATTTTATTAAAATAAAATCTTAGATTATGTCTAAATAATATATAAATACACTAGAATACATCATAATATGTTAAAAACAATACATAAAACATAAATTGTAATGTAAACGACTAACATTCATTCAACAAAGCATAATATAAATAACATGACATAATATAAATGATCATAAAAATAACAATAAAGTATATGTTCAATGACTTACAAGTCACAAATAGTCAAATACAATAATGATTCAAATCCACAATGAATGCGGTGAAGGCTCGGAATCATCGTCGTCATCTCTACGCTGACTACTACCATAATATGCACTCTCCACATAGTTACAGCACTGTGACCAGCTCATAAGTTGATGATACCATTACATATACTGATTAACGTATCTATGGTAATGATCAACACTCATCTGCCCAATTATCCCCATGGGTGGATACTGAGGATAATAAGTACTCACAACTGTAACATTAGAAGGTGGAGAGAGATATGTCTGTGGATATATCTTGGGGGTGGGGGGTATGGGTATCCCCCTTCACTAGAATCTACAATGTCGTGACTGTGCAGCGGAATCCTCTGTGCCATAACTCTGAGATGGCCCATATCCCACTCCAATCGGAGCTCCAACACTAGGGAACTGTCCTCCGTGTCCATATGGATAATATCCTCCAAGACTAGGGTCGTATCCTCTAGCTCCAAGGCAGTATCCTCCAATGTACTGTCTATGTCCATGATAAGACTCGGTTGAAGATGAGCCATGTTGCCCACGTCCGACATCCATAGATCTAAAACTATGGGATATAGAAGTCTTCTCATGTTATCCCAAATGCTTCTTCTGCTTCCCCTTCCTCTGGATATCATTACCACCACGTGAGGGACGGGCACCATGGCTCGAATTCTGTATAGCATAATCAAACTGGGACTCCCCAGTGAAAGGGCTCATAAGCCTCTGACTTCTTGCCCCAACTTCACTTGCACTACTACCACCACCACCACTTGTGCCCCCCTGTCCCTGGCCATCATCATCACTATCACTATCACCAACATCACCATCACCACCCACACTACCTACAACTGTAGAGACAAGCCCCGTGGCCCTGTCAAGTGAGTCACCATTATGTATGGGTTGTATCTCCCTCTCCACCACACGTTTGACATCAATGCCCATCTCTGCAGTAGCCTGAGAAACTTCAGCATTGAGCCGACCATCAAGCTCGTCTAACTCAAAAGCCTTAACCCACTCATATAGTGGGTTCTCATCCTCACCACCGTCAGTAAAAGCACATCCAATTAGTCTTCATCTATTGTACTTTCACTCTCTTTTTGTAGCTGCTTCATTCTTAATCTCATGTTGTAATGACAAAAAACTAGCTTCTACAGCTTTTTATACGCCAACCGATTTCTTTATTTGGTATAAATGGGTGCAAATGTGCTCCAGTTTCTCTCACATGCTAAAGAGGAAGCAGTCTGGGCTAAAATCCTCACGGCTAACTTTCGAAGAGTAAGGGCACTAATCCCGTACATGCTCCACCATTCACCTAATAAAACTTAATTGTATATTAGTATGAATATGTGATGAAACAATAATAAAGTAATAAGTAATTACTACTATACTTACATGGCAACATCTTGCTCCTTGATTGGAGGGCAGCATCCTGACCAAATGAACCCAATGCGTCTCTAAACCTGATTAACTGTGTGATAAAACTCATGTGTAAGACTAAGATTAGACCTTAAAGTTATTGATTGTACAAGAAACCCATTTTTATGTCTCAACTCAACTCATTTCCGAAATCACATGATTAACTGTGTGACAAAACCCATGTGTAAGACTAATATTAGACCTTAAAGTTATTGAATTATTGTACAAGAAACCCATTTTTATGTCTCAACTCAACTCATTTCCGAAATCACCCTTCGTCTTTGAGTTGGGGTCCAATTTACCATAGACATCTTGTCAAGCCTGTGTCAAGTCTCCTCGTAATCCAAGCTTATGACTGTAATGATACTTGAGTTTCATCCAATAGGTTTCATTGGTTGTGAAATAAAGATTAGTAAATAATAAATAAATAAATAGGCAAACAATTCTTGTTAGGGTTTTTAGATTTTAAGGTTTAAATTTTTTTAGGATTTTTATTTTTATTTTTCTAAAGTTTAATATTTAGGATGTAGGGTTTATATTTAGGGTTTTACTTTTTTAGATTTTAAAGTTAATCTATTTCTTTTTGAGGTTTAACTTTTTAATTTTTTATTAAGATTTAATAATTAAGATTTAAGATTCATATTTCCTTTCATGCCAACTCGAAAAGCACGACGAACCCGTGCCAAACATATTGCGCCGTGGCGTCCGGGCCCATTTACATCCTTACTCTTACCAGACTTAGATCTTCTGTGCTGAAATCTCGTGTGCTGAGTGTGTGCTATAGACACACATTGAAATCTCATGAAGGCAAAGTTGTAATTTTACCCTTGAGTGTGTGTCTATAACACACACTCAGCTAGAGGTGGCAATCGGGCGGGTTCGGGTCGGGTTGGCATAGGGTATCAAGAGGCTGACCCTAAACTCGAATGCGCCCGTTTTCTGAACGGGTTGAGAAACCTCAACCCGCACCCAACCCGCTTCAACCCTTCTGACCCACCAATTTTTTTAAAATAATTCTCAGAATTTTTAAAACAGCATTGTTTTAATATACATTTCAGTCATTTTTCTCCTCTAACATCTTATATATTTTACTTCTAAAAATACAACTTTTTGCTTTTGAGTTTTGAACTGATAATTTTAGTTTAAAGCAACATTCTGTGTACCTAATTTTCAATTCTTCATAGTCTATAGAAGAAAACTGGGGCTTGATTCCTTTGAAAATTGAAATGGAACCCTAATCTTAGTGTGGCTTATATAGTGTAGGTCATTTTTATTTACAATAATTATGATATATAATCCAAATGGTCTATGTCTCTAACCCGACGGGTCACACGGGTCAACCCGCACCCAACCCATTTTTTACGGGTTTTGAATCCTCAACCCGCATCCAACCCGCAGGTTGGAAATGTGAATCCAAACCCACTAAAATGCTGGTGGGTTGGCGGGTCGGGTCAAAAATGCCAGCCCAACACTAAGCATAAGGGATTTCAGCGCAGAAGATCCTGCTCCACTCCCACCACCCCACTCTTTTTGAGGGACTGTCCCTAGGAGGATTCAATAAGTGCCGACATTTTCTCATCTCTACAGTAGAGAATTTAATCTAAACCGTCAAAGTCTTTTATATATAAAATCTCAACCGTTAACAATTGGTTGGTACTATGCCGAGTAGAATTCTCCTTTGCGGAAGTGATATAGGTGGCGTATTTTTATTCCCAAATCCAAGCATGGCCTCTCTGTCTCACTGGTTCTCGGGAGCCTCAGTCTCATCAGCGTATCGCCAATACTCCGAAACGAAACGGAAAACTATACGACCCACACCGATACCGAAACCTGAAGCAGAGACGCTCTCTATTCCCTCTTCTTCTTCTTCTTTTCCAAATGAAGGAAAGGCAAGCGCAGTGAGGGTAACAGAGAGTGGATATGTCATTAGTATCAAGGAGAAAGAGAGAGAAGAAAGGGAGAGGAGAGAAGAAGTGAACCGGAAGATTGCGTCACAGAAGGCGATATCGGTGATTCTACGGAGAGAGGCCACCAAGGCAGTCATTGAGAAAAAACGAGGCCCTACAAATTCCAAGAAGCTTCTTCCTAGAACTGTTCTTGAAGCCCTTCACGAGAGAATCACCGCTTTGCGTTGGGAATCTGCTCTTAAGGTTACTTCTTTTTTCCATTCGTTTAATTTCAAATTCAGTTCAATATGGTGAATTGACTTCCTCTGTTTGTGTGTTCTGTTTTTTTTTGGGTGGAGAAGCGAAATTTCATCTGGGTTTGTTTCTATTCGCTGCTTTTTATAGAAATGTGAGCTTTAATTGAAGTAAAATCAAACGGGTTTTTGCTTTCAAGGTCATGTGTTTTTGGGTGTTCTTAGATCTTTTTGCTTGCAAATAAGGCGTTTGAAAGGAATTTCTGGATGAAGGATCTCAGCATAGGGGAAGAAGTTCTTTAACCTAACCCTGTGACTTGTCTTTCCGGGATAATGTTTACCTTAAACCATTTGAACTTTGGGTTAGATTTGACCTGGTCTGTTGTGATCAATTCAACCCTGGTCAGGTTTGCCATACATCAATCCAGTAAATTAACAGTTTTGGCATTTGCTCAGTAACTTGGAATACAACCTGAACTCAATGCTGAAATGACCAAACCCAACCAAGTTCAACCTCCTCTCCACCTGAGAATGTCTATTTGTTTGTGTGTGTGTTTCATAGTGAAGAACCATTGTTTTTTACTTGCTTCTTTCCTCGTCCCACCTCGTTTGTCTTCGCCCACCTAATGGGCATATATGTTTTGTATATGGAGCTCTTAGTTTTTGTTTATGTTTTCATTTCATATATCTTCTTGAACTAGTGCATTTATGCTATCTGTCAGAGGATCTTTGCATTTCACAGGTATTTGAACTACTGCGTGAGCAGCTTTGGTACAGGCCCAACACTGGTATATACATGAAGCTCATTGTCATGCTCGGAAAATGCAAGCAACCTGAGAAGGCTCTCTGCCTCTTCCAAGCCATGATTGACGAAGGCTGCATAGTGAACCATGAATCCTACACTGCCCTATTGTCCGCCTACAGTAGGAGCGGCCTCTTTGACAAAGCATTTTCCCTGCTCAACCAGATGAAGAAAACACCCAGTTGCCAGCCTGATGTCTACACTTATTCCATCCTTATAAAATCTTGCCTGCAGATTCTTGACTTTGGGCAAGTGCAGACTCTCCTCTCTGACATGGTAGCTCAGGGAATCAAGCCCAATACAATCACGTACAATACCCTCATTGATGCCTATGGGAAAGCAGGCAGGTATCCAGTCATACTTATTTCTTTTTGAATTGTCAATGTGTTTATTGCAAATCTTTTAAGATTCTCTTTAGCAGTTAAGAATCAATTCAATCCTTTTTGTTTTTTAAAAGGTTTGAGGAGATGGAATCAACACTTATGGCAATGCTTCGTGAGCGGGAATGTGCACCTGATGTCTGGACCATGAACTCCACACTTAGAGCCTTCGGAAGCAGTGGACAAATTGAATCAATGGAAAAGTGCTATGAGAAGTTTCAGAGTGCTGGGATTCAACCCACCATCAAAACTTTCAACATACTCCTGGATTCCTATGGGAAGGCTGGTACTTATGACAAAATGAGTGCCGTTATGGAGTACATGCAGAAGTACCACTTCTCGTGGACCCTTGTCACCTACAATGTGGTAATAGATGCATTTGGAAGGGCAGGGGATCTGAGACAGATGGAGTATCTGTTCAGGTTGATGCAGTCTGAGAGGATCAAACCCAACTGCGTCACACTTTGTTCCCTTGTCAGGGCTTATGGGCGAGCAGAGGCTGTAGAAAAGATTGGTGGTCTCTTGAGATTTATCGAGAACTCAGATGTGACGTTGGATACTGTGTTTTTTAATTGCCTTGTAGATGCATATGGAAGGATGGGATGCCTGACAGAGATGAGAGAGGTGACGGAGATAATGGAGAGGAAAGGATGCAAACCTGATAAGATTACATATAGCACTATGATCAAAGCATATTCAATTAGTGGAATCACCAGCCGTGTGAAGGAGCTCCAAGATATCATCGGCAAACCAAAGACTGGCTCACACATATACGAGCATGACATCCAATGAAGAGGACTTTTACAGGCCAGATTCCGTCCTTGTATCAATTATTAACCATTTAATGGTGTTCATTTTTATTTTCTTGTAGAGGAAGGGAAGATAAAACAAATGCCATTAGAGGAAAGTTTTATTTGCTATGTTGTGATAGTTTTTCCTCTGGCAAAGTAACCATGGTAATGATGTTTTGAGCTGCATCTATGTCAGTTAACACCAGGGATGAGAGTATGCAAGAGAATCGACTGGTTGGATCTCTAATTCCCATTAGATTGGTTTTAGCGATTGATCTCATTAATATTTTTGGACACACCACTTAGAGTGGAATCATACCAAAACTGATTAACCATAATTGCAGTCCTGAATTCATGGTGGAGATGAGTTTTTGTTCTAACTATTGGTAGTCAAGAAGACCAATCTAAGTTATCTTTTTTGAATGTGTGCCAGTTGACCTGTATCAAATTATTAATTTTCCTTTTATATGGAACGATGCTTGTTTATTCCGTGATGAAGATCGTTAATATTTGGTTTAGCATCCTTGAAGTTAATTCTTTTGTATATGATGGGTAAACGTGTTTCGTCATTTGTAAAATTAAGCGTTGTGCAAGTTAGCTTGTTTGTGATTTCATAGTTTTATCTTTTTATAGGTTTAATGAATTTGGGGTTGATGGTGGGCCAGCAGCAAAGGGCTCTTAGACCAAAGTTCAATCTTTTTGCAAGGCATGTAACCTCTAATGCTGTGGTGCAAGTGCCAGAAATAGAAGTGAGATATGCTCCATTTTTCTTTATTTCCTTTCTGCCCATTCTTCCTATCCACGATTCATGAGGGTGAAACCAATTTCATTTTGTGTTATGTAGCATGATTTGTGATGTGCAAAGGTTTCCTTCACAGATTAAACATTTAGTTGCGGCGGATATATCTCGAAAGAGCATTGGAGGCATTCTTTTCATCTTTGGTAGCTCGCTTGGAGCATATCTCCTGGTTTGTACTTTGAAAGTGTTTGCTTATTCTGAATTTTTAGATGGAAATAAATAAAACATATCAGTATTTTGAACTACTTTCAAGTTATGATAGTGATGACATAATATCCCATTTTTTTCCCTGCAGCTTCTGCATCAGGCAATCACCATCACTATTCTGTATGACTTCTACAACTATGACGTAGACGAGAAAGAATTTTCTCAACTCTTCATTAAATTTACGCAGGTTAGTAGCGAAACAGAATTTTTTTTTTTTTTGTTTTCCTCTTCTCTGAAACCTTTGATTGATGTGTTAATGAAATCCATGTGTTTTTCAATGATCTGTTTATATGTTTTGTGTTGCAGAGTATGGCCCTTTTTGGGGCATTGCTGTTTTTCATAGGGATGAAGAACTCGATTCCAAAGAGACAACAAAAGAAGTCCCCCAAAACAAAAATAGTTTAGAAACATAAAAAAGATATGTGAATCCAATAGAAGGAACGTTTGTTGGCACAGGGGCTTGTTGGGGTTCAGTTCTTGGTCCGTGTCTGGAACTCACAAAGTTAATCAGCCAGGATCCGGTGCGTGGTATTGCTGCTTGTATTCTCATAGTTGTACGTTTCCCTTCTTTTTTTTCTTTGGAGGGGCCAATTTTGTTAGTTATGGATGCTTCGTGATCCTTCATCTCCTTAAATTGAGGTTTCAAAGTACGTTATTTGAGTTATGGAGGTCTTCCTCTTGCTTCGTTTACAAATCTAGATTGTGTGCTAATGCAAGCTTCTTGTGTTGGGACCTATTTTGGGTGATTTTTCTTCCATTTTTGATCTCTCCTGTCTCTCTGCATAGCCATTTTGCTTTGCTGAAGCCTTGCAAAACACTGGATGAAGCTCATAACCTTGCATTTTCGAACACTCCTGTCTTTATGCATAGCCATTTTGCTGAAGCCTTTTCAGTACAGCATGTAAATCTCATGATCACAGCCAGCTGAGCATGGACTCTGGTGGATCGAGGGATTTTGGGTATAGATTTGATCTAATCCCTCTTATTCCTAACCTATATGATCTTGAAACTTGTGATTAGAAATTGAGAAATATTTCCATTAATATGTTTTTATTTTTAGAGAAAAGTAGAGCAGTAATGCCATACTCTCTTGAAAAGTAAAATCTTATTTGATTGTGAGTATATTTCCATGGGGGAACTTTTGGCCAAACAACAAAATAAAAGGGTAGTCTCAAAAACTGGTGATGTTGCTGTAGGAATTGCGTCAGATTACAACCGAAATAGAATTGAAAGCATTTCATCTTTGGGACTAGATAGCAAACATTGTAGATCTTCTACTGGTACGCCTACCGTACTTTTACTTTAGAATTGGTTTCTTTATTTAACAGATTATTATCGAGTCGATATTAAGTTTTTTATTTTTGTTCGAATGATTGCCGGGATGTTAAAACTTAGCAGCTGTGGCTACAGCAATTACTTGTTGAAGACATTTCTTTGTTGAAGATATCTCTTGAGAAGATTACCAAAATCCTCTATTTAGGTAATTTATTATTTAAAAATATATTGACCAAATCAATTTACAAGTACAATATATTTATATAAAACAATTTGCAATACGATCATATGTCACGTAACAGGACATGTCAAGTTTGTATGCAGTATTTACCTTTTTTTAAAAAAAAAAAATACACTCTCTTTCTTCTCCCTCTCAAACACTGTTCATCTTCTTCTTCCTTTGTACACTAATAACCAACAGCAAAAAAAAAAAAAAAAAAAAAACAGAACAAACCAAAAAAACAAAAAAGCCCAAAACATTTATTCACAAAAA
>JAUPMG010000011.1:2973161-2986731 GCA_031762675.1 Pachysandra terminalis
ACTAGCAAACGAAAGACGATTAGAAGCTGCTCCTCTTCTTCTTCCTCACTTCTTCACTGCAACAACAAACCGGGACAACAACTTAAAAACAGTTCCTTCTCTTCCTCAAAGCTCTCTTAAACTCTCTAATCTTCTTCTCCTCTTCTCTATGGTTTGAACGAACCAACAAATGAGAGATGTGGGGAGTTATCTCCCCTACAATCTCTCCCTCAACCCCCACTAACGTGCCACGAATGCATGACCAGTTAACACACGAACTGTTCGTGCATTCAAACAAATTCAAAATTAAATTACACTAGTAACCCCTAAAAGAAGATAATTACAGGTTGACCCCTAAGTCTAATTAATAGTATTAATTTACACCTTAAGTCTAATTAAACACCTAGAACTATAAACACATACGAAATTAAATAATTAAATAAATTAAAAGGGAAATTCAATTAGTGAGTACCTAGAACTATACACACATACGAAATTAAATAATTCAAATAATTAAATAAATAAAAAGGGAAATTCAATTAGTGAGTTTAGGTCACTACAGACTTTCATAGAGTTAGCCCCTGAAATACATATGATATGATTGAAAAGGATTTTATCACGCATGGGTTGAGTGTAGTAGGTCGTGATACTTTTTGGACAAATAATTTTTGGACTTAACACTTGTGATTGTTTGTTATACTTATGGGGGTTACAAGAAATATTTTGGGAAAATGATTTTTGGACTTTGATTAACACTCGTAATTATTTTGACTTCATGGTTTTAGTAGATGATATCATGTGATTATGTTATTTGGTTATGCACTTAGTCATTTTTAATATAATAGTTATCTTTAAATATCAATGATGTTTTATGTTTATATGTTCTTTATATGTTAGTTACAGTATGTGTGAATATGACTTGTATGTAACAGTTATAATAGACTCAGATGATGAAGAGGCTTTAACGTACTTGGTCAGTACAGCAGCTGTGCAAAATTACATAGATATGTACATTTGCAAAGTACCATGTCATGTTTCTATTCTAACATGACATGCTTCTGTGCATGAAGTGTTAACAGGTTATCATATGAGATGTTATGATTTATTTTGAATGGATAAGCATGTATTCTTAAATTTGTGTTCTGCTCTTAGAGAACGTGACCTATTACGAAACACACGAAGAATGACTGTGGATGAACAATTAGCTAATTTTCTTTTAACTATTGGACATAATGAGAGAAATAGAGTTATGCAAGATAGATTTCAATATTCGGGCGATACCATAAGCCGCCACTTTAAGAAAGTATTAATGGCTTTCTTAAAATTTTCACAAGAAATCATAGTGCCTCCATCATTTGATAACACCCCACTGGAAATCAGTGGAAACCCGAAACATTATCCATGGTTCAAGGTAAATATTATCATCATGAAAATAGCACAAAACTATTTTTGATTGTGTTTATCACATGCTCAAATATTTTTATTTTTTGACGGATTGCATTGGGGCAATTGATGGGACCCCTGTTAGTGCTATGGTCGCTATTGAGAAACAAACTCCTTACTGAGATAGAAAGACACACATCTCTCAAAATGTAATGGTTGCATGTTCATTTGACATGCGGTTCACTTTTGTCTATGCCGGTTGGGAATGATCAGCTAATGATTCAAGAGTAAGTTTGGAGGCTATACATAGACCAGATTTAAACTTTCCGAAAGCACATGAAGGTAAGTAAATTCTTCTTAATATAAATTACTTATGGACTATGTCTAGTTTTTTAAAACAAGTTTTATTACATCAAGAAAATATTATGTTGTTGATGCGGGATCCAAACATGCCGGGTTTTCTTACGCCTTATAGAGGAGTAAGATATTAACCACCAGACTACAAACGTCGTAGTTTATCAAATGGGGTCAAAGAGTTGTTTAATCATGCCCATTCCTCATTAAGGAATGTAATTGAACGTTGCTTTGGTGTGTTAAAAGCTCGCTTTCCTATCTTAAAGCGAATAGCTCATTACTCATTTCCAACACAAAAAAACATAGTTATTGCGGCGTGTGCAGTGCATAACTTCATTAGGCAAGAAGCCTTGAGAGATCGGTTATTCAATCAATATGAGGATGAGGATTTAATTGTAGAAAGTGAGCAACTTAATGATGTACTAGATCTAGATGGGGTAGTGTAACAACAAGGAATTAGGCAGATGGATCTCTTTAGACAATCAATTGCGAATCCTATATCGGATGCTAATGGCATTTGTCCTTAAATATTTGTCTTTTGTGCTTATTTAATATATGGTCGTGGCATGGAATATAAAGTGGTACTACAAAATTTTTATTTTGGAATACTTTAATGCATTTTATTGGAGTGCATATTATATTATTACATTTGAAAGGATATAAGTATGCAAAACTTATGCATGAGCATGAGATTTTATAGAAATAATTGTAATTAAAAAGGAAATTTTTTTTTCCTAAAACTCATTCTAGTACATGTTAACCAAACATCTATTTTACGTTGGAACTCGTTTTGTAACATGCTAACCAAAAGCAATCAAGAAACCTTCAAAATGAGTTCCTAGAATGAGTTCCCAGAACTAGTTCCTGGAATAAGTTTCTGATCCATAATGGATGCCAAACGAAGCCTTAGGTTGTGTTGGCCCCAATTTGTGTTTTTGGATAACCACTCATTGGATAAGTGACTCCATCGAAGCATTATCCATAGCATCAATAAGTTGATTGGTTTGAAAAAACAGGTGTTTGGTTATATGGGTAACTTAAATACCCTAACAACACAAAATTATAGAAATTATCTTAAAACTTCATATAAAATATAATTTTAGTTTTGATGAAAATAAAAATATCATTTTCAAAAGGCTTTTTATTGTATTTAGGGTTAGAAGTGTCATTTTTAATAATGTTTATAAATCACTTCCCACGTAAGTGGTCAGGATAATTTATTGAGAGCAACTTCTCCTTATAAGAATTTACCCGTTCATCATTACCAAACACATTTATTATTAAAAAAATGTTTTAATAAGTTACAAGCTGAAATAAGCACTTAATTAAGTATTGACAAACACAACCTTAGCATATGAACTATGAAGTAGGGTCACATAGTGTATGTGGACAAAGGATTTGCCAAATCACTTTGCACGTCTGAAATTCTTGCCACGTCATACTTATAGTGCATCTAACCAGTGAACCCAGCTTATTTTTAAGAGCAATCTTCTATCTTATTTTATTTTTTGGTAAAGAATTGGAAAATTTATATATTATATTAACAAAAGGTTCATCTCTTTTTTTTTTTTTCTTTTTTTTCGGGTAAAACAGAAGATTCATCTATGTATGCAAAGAATCATGGTTTCAAGGATTGGACCGATCCGGTCTGTATCAAGATCGGCCAAGATCGGTCCGATCCCAAGTGGCTTTGGATCGGACCGGTCCAATTGATATCGATCTGGACCGGTCCAATGACTGGATCAGACCGATCTATAAAACGAAGGATTCAACTGGTATCGGCCTGGATCGGTTCGATACCGACCGATACTGACCGGTATCGTCTTTCCGGCGATCAGTCTGGCCGATCCAATATATATATTTTTTAAAGACGATCCAACTTTTGGTTCAGATCTGGATCGGGTGGTATCGCCGATCCGGATCGGGATCGGCCGAGACCGGTCCGATCCAAGATCCCGAGACTTAAAACCCTGCAATGAATAGATATAAACCATTTCCCCTTAATTCTACGTACTGTCACACTAGAAACTCATATGTTTACACTCCGATTTCAAGTAATCAAACCCCAATGTAGTCAAAAATTGACTATCCAAAATTTGTACGGTTAAGATTGATTACTCAGATCCAGCACGTGTTACGTGTCCTGTATGCATATGCATCGAAACTTAACCCCACTAGTCTCTTCTCTCCGGCGAGTCCCGGCTAAGGGCTCCTCCCGAAGTCCCAAGCCCCTCTTTACGAACTCGCTGTTTCGTCTCTTATATTATTAATAATAGAATTTCGTTTTCGACTTTCCTCCGGCAATTTCTCCGACCACCGGCCGTTCAATATAAAGAAACTCAATCAAACTATCCGTTCAAATTACCCGCGCTAGTTATCGAAGGTACGGATCCTCTCAACCTCTCATGTTAAAATCCCAAATGTCTTTTAGAACTAGGGTTAGGGCATTAATCGTTTCGTTCTAGTTCTTTAAATTATCCATTAATTCCTCTACTCTTTAACCATTGAATCTCTCTTCTTGTCTTTTTGCAATTTAATTCTCATATATAGACTGTTTCGAAGTGAAATTCGAAGAATTTGGTTCGAATTTGAACCAAAATTTGGTGGATTTGTATTCTAGGTTTTACATTTCGAGCTTCGAACGGAAAATTGACCTCTTTGTTCTAATTCAATGGGAATTCGGGTTGGAAATACAATTAATGCAAGGATAATAACGACGTTAGAGTGGGCTGTCTGTGTTGCGTTCGTTTTTGGTCTCATTTGTTGCTTAAGCTTGTTTGATTGGTTGCTGTTAGGTGTGTTGGTTTAACATTTTCAAGAGTTTGGATGCTTGTTATATCTTTGAGTAATAAAGGATCGTGATAGAGGTGCAAATTATGGCATCTTGTGTTGAGCTTCCCTGCAAATGGTGTTTCACTTATGGAGTTGCTTGGATTGTCGTTCTGTTTTTAGAATTATTCCTAAAAAGATAAAAAAAAATTACTCAATTCAAGTTTCTTGGATGATGTATAGTTATGTGCATTTATAAGAACCGCTCCCTTGTTCAACACTTTTGTAGTGGGATTATCTATCTATCTATCTATCTATATAGATAGATAGATAGATACACACATGTGTATTTATATATGTAAAGCTGCGCTTCTTAGATACTCCGAGTTCCATTTGACAAGTAGATTTCATTAACACCAATGTTTTTATTGTTACTTCATGTATACTTCTTAGATGTCTAATTTTATCTATTAACGGGACACATGATGTAACACTTGCATTTCTGCTCCCTGCATCTGTGACTTGTCCTTATATGAGGAACGTAGTCTATTTTTAGTGGTGTCATTACTTTAATGAATATCTATGTAAACCTTGTCTGAACCATGCTGATTATTTATGCTTCACTGTTTACTTCTTTCAAGTGAGGATTTCAGCCCCTTAATTTTTATCTATCTAACTATTATTTTTCTGATATTGTAGTTTTTTCAGTGATTGGGGAAAATGTATTTTTTTTTTTTTTTTTTATCTTTTGTCATTTAGATTAGAACAGATGTGCAGCTTGTGGCTAAGTTTTTTACTGCCTCGTTTTATATGGCTCTTCTTCTATTCTGCTGTCAGATACTTGAGAGGACTCTTGTTAGCATGGCACATGAAGAATTGCTATAAGTGTTAAATGGTTGGCATAGTAGGAATGCATGGACATAGCCCAGGATATGCTCTCATATTAAATGCGGAGGTTGATTCGATGGGAGGAGTCATAGATGGTGGAGTTGATATTGATAACGAAACCTCTCCACGTCGAGCAGCAATTGAAAAGGCTCAAGCAGAGTTAAGGTAACACTGGCATATCATTTTCTTATCTCTTCTACAACTTTGTGGTCAATTAATGTGGAAGCAAAGAACTATTATTTGTTGTTTACAGGCAGGAGTATGATGTTCGTGAGGAAAGGAAAAGAGAACTGGAATTTCTTGAGAAAGTATGAGAATATGGTCCCCATATTGCTTTCTTACATTCAGCTTGTGGGATTAACAATAACTGTATGCATGGTTGGCTGCCTAAAGCATTCCTTTTCTTGCAGGGGGGCAACCCATTGGATTTTAGATTCGGGTCTGCAACTTCTGTTAGCATCCAATCTACCTCCCTCGTTCTTCAGCTTGCTGAGCAGCTTGTTGCTAGGTATTATCTTTGTGCCACCTTAGCTTATCTGTTCATGTGTAATACTAATAACTACATATATTTGTGTATTGGTTGGTATCTTGTTGTAATATCACAGTGAAGCAAAAGGTAGTTTTGCATTGACTGCTTCACCTCCTGGAGATTCTGTTGAAAGCAGTGGTAGACCAGGAGCTCCTACAGGTTGTGAACCAAATACTGCTGATAATCTGTTGCTTTTTGATACTGAAAATGACTTACTTGAAGGGGAGAGGAATTCTATGGTTCCTAGTAAAACGAGTAACATAGCTTTGCCAAATCAGTCTTCCCAGTTGGATGGGAATCGTATTGTAAAGAAGTCAGAAGACTCTGTCTTTCTCCCCCATGGGGTTAAAAGTCAAGCATATCGTCGAAGGAACAGATCCAGATCAAATCGTGATGGTGCTCGAGCAAGCTCAGCTGATTTGGTTCCAGGTCGTGGTGGTAATGGTTCACCTACTTTACCTTCTTCTCCCCATGGTTCACAGGAAGCGAAAGGGTCTGTCTGTGAAGCAAACACCCAGAAGGGCCTCATGACATCTTCCATTTGTAAGTCACCATCCACCAATCCCAATGATAACATGGTTTTTAAGACTTTGGCTTTGGACAATCAGTTGGAAGCTTTGCAGGCTCATGGAACAGCCACTGGCCTGACAAAAACTGGTCAGCGTGAAGGTGATTCAGATGTTACAGCTCCCAGACACTTGCTGGATGGTGAATGTAATCAACATGTGGATGACCAGAAAACTTCAATTTCCACAAATGTTTTGACACATGATTTGGTTGGAGAAAGGGAAGAGTGTGATTTAGGTGGTCTTGAATGTACACCTTCAGTAGCTACAACAAAAACAGAGAATCGAAGTAGTGTCAGTCAGCTAAATGGGTTCACTAACTTAAACAGAGGTGAGAAAGACATGCAAAATGAAGGTCAAAACAGCAGTGCAGTATTGAGTACACAGGGTTTAGATTGGGAGTCGTCTTGCTCTAAGATTAACCTTAATTTAGATGGCAGAGATATTGGTTATTTTTGTTCTAATGGAAATCACAAAGGACAAATTGAAGGTATTTCTAACGCTGTCAACATGGTTAAAGAAAAGAATGAGACAAAAACTGTTGATGCCGTTGTCAACATAAATGATGATCATAATGATGCGCATCAAAACAACAGCACCAAAGGCCCTCAAGTCAAACTAAACAAGGAAATTTGCAACAGTAGATCTGGTTTGCAAGAGGTGAAATCTCCTACCAAAATTGAGGGGATAAAACCTAATGACAAACCTGGTTCAAAAATGGAAAGAACACTGAGTAATCTGTTGGGTGATAGTTCCAATTCCAAAAAGACAAGTTTGTGCCCTGGTAGAACTCAGAACACCATGGATTCTTCAAAATGTCATATACTTAAGGCCACTATGTCTGGGAGTGGTCCCACAGCTTCTCCTGAGCTTCAGACCTATATAGAAAACCACCTAAAGTTAGAAAACAAGGCGCGTGAGGATTCCATTTTGGAGGAGGCACAAATTATAGAGGTTATTTTTTCCTTTTCTCTTCTGCTTTTTTGGACTCTGATTTAGTTAAGAAGTTATTACTATTATTTTTGTTTTCTTGTGGCATTAGAGGTTTGACATTTTTTTTCCTTAATAGGCTAAACATAAGAGGATTGCCGAGCTATCTGTCGGTGCTTTACCTATTGAGAATCGCCGGAGATCTCATTGGGACTATGTCCTTGAGGAAATGGCATGGTTGGCAAATGATTTCATGCAGGTTTGTTTCATACGAACAGATGAAAGATTTTGAAGTCTTATATTCTCATCATTTTCTTCTTATTCTTTTTCGATATTTGTCCTGTTAAGCTCATTTTCACTCTTTCCAGTCTCTTCTTTATATTTTATATTTTTCACTCTTGTTTTTCTTTGTGGCCAAATTTTGAAGTTTACAAATTTTGTTTTTAATTTATTGCATGAATAGGAGCGTCTGTGGAAGACAACTGCTGCGGCTCAAATAGGTCACCGGGTTGCTTTTACTGATCGGTTAGGTTTTAATGAGCAGATTCTAA
The DNA here is from genome assembly GCA_031762675.1 of Pachysandra terminalis. Taxonomy (NCBI): domain Eukaryota; kingdom Viridiplantae; phylum Streptophyta; class Magnoliopsida; order Buxales; family Buxaceae; genus Pachysandra; species Pachysandra terminalis. The sequence continues at coordinate 2,981,111 of JAUPMG010000011.1, forward strand.
GTCGGAAGCAAAGACAGGTAGCTCATACGTTGGCAAAGGCTGTCATGCAGTTCTGGTGTTCCACAGAGGTTCTTCTGAACTGTGATGATCCCAGTGTTGGCCTTAAACATTGCAAGTCAGCTTTATTCGGATCAAGGGTGATTAGTGTTGGTGAAGCTGTTCAGAACGAGATTGGAGAAGACAATACGGTGCTGATTATTTAGTTTTGCAAGTTTTATCATACACTTTTAGAGCTATACAATTGTTTTGCTTGGCATCTCCTGTCTAAATGTTTGTTCTATTTGGAAGATTACGTACTATCCTTGATTATCTCTTGATATATGTGTAGATGTAGAGCACTTGTTCAATCTACCTGTGCAGCATTGCTAGTATGCTACTTGATTGAAATTTGGAACTTCATCCGTGATATTTTTTAATATGGAAGCATAGATATGGTTTATGTTGCATTTTATGTTTCATGTTGATGGCAATTATGCCTTGTGTTGTTGTTCATCTTTGAACCTCTACTGTTTCTTAGAATGCTAACAATATCTTTCATTTTTTATTTCTTTTTTGGTATTGTTTAGCTGAGCAAAAAAAAAAAAAAAATAAGGTTTCCTATCTTTAAAGCATTCATTCTTCCACTCTAATAAGATTTGGATGTAAAATATGCGTCGTGCTATTACTTCTTCCCCCTCTTTTTCTCATGGTGATGAACACTAGCATATGCAATTCGTAAAATATGTAGATGGAAATTCGATTAATCAGTAAAATGACAGGTTTTGTTATTGGTCATAAAGATTTTTGCTCATATCATTCTTTCATGCAAAATACACATATAGGAATTTAACTTGAAGTTTTGTCTCTGGACCCAGATACATGTCCAAATGGACATAGTAGTCCCTCCAACTGTTTGCTAGGCAGATGTGACTGATCATTGGCTGTCGTTTTATGATTCAATTTCTTATTTGCAACTCGTCCAATCAATTCGATGTATTTGGTTTTGGAGCATCACATCTTTTTATTACTTTAACACTCTATCACTAATACTTATGGTGTTTCTGCCAGGTGACTAGCAAACAGTTGGAGAGAGACACTCCTGGAAAGGGTTCCCTTCTTGCAATTCAGGGATATGCTGTGAGATTCTTGAAATATAATGTCTCCCTTGTTGGATCTGTCCAAGCTGAGACATCAATTACAACTAATAGAGTATCTAATTTGTTTCTGGAAAGCTCACGGAAGGGCTGGTTTTCAGAAGGACAGGTAGGCTGCTTCTACTTTTACATCTATCTTGAACAGACTATTGCTGACCGTGCTGGTTGATTGCTGAAAATCCCCCAGCCTCTCTCTCTCTCTCTCTCTCTCTCTCTCTCTCTCTCTCTCTCTCTCTCTATCTCTATCTCTCTCTCTAACAGAATATTGTTGACTGTGCTGGTTGATTGCTGAAAATCCCCCAGCTTCTCTCCCTCCCTCCCTCCCTCCCTCCCTCCCTCCCTCTCTCTCTCATACCCATATATTCCTTGATAACTAGACTGTGTCTTAGTATCTCCAATAGATATTTAGATTTTTCCTTTCAACAAATTGTGGATGTTAAACCATGAATGAATAAATGTTCCTTATTTGCATTCTTTATTTCTTTCTTTTCTTTAGTTAATGATGGATAGAATGATGCATTACGCTTTGAGTTTTTCCTTGGCAGGAATCCCTTTTCTATACGGTTCCCGCTGGTGCAATGGAGACATACCGAAAATATATTGACTCTCATATGGTGCAATTTGAGGTAATATCTGTCTTTCAATGTATTTCTTTATGCTTACATGCATCTTTGTAATATAAGAAGTATGATACAGTAATAGCTTGTTATGACATTATTACTGAATTTTTTTTCCTGTTCATTTTGTTAAATCCTCTTTTCCTTCTATTTGGAAGGGACATGCCCCATATATTTGAATTGGATATAAGAAGACTAGTGAAGCAAAATTACAGCTAGTTGTAGTGTTTTAAATGTCGCTTTAGCTAGAAATTTTGTCATCGAGACCTAGGGGAAATTTTCATCAAAATATCAAGAGATAGTTTTGTTTTGGCAGAATATTTCATCAGATGGAGAGAAATGGGGGAAGATTAGGAAAAAATTGGATTTTTAAATGAAACTTCAGTGATCACTAAAACATACATAAACGCAAACAAATAACTCAAAATATAACAATAAACAGCTATGGATTGTGATGAACAAACATTTAGGGATCTAAATAACATTCGTGCTGTCAGCCTGTAAATATGAATTGCTATATGAAATGTGAACTACCATCCACATAAGAATCGAAACACATCTAAATGTCAAAAACAATATTGAAACAAATAAAAATGCAACATCAAAATACACGATCAAATGTATAACAACAATGAGTATTAAATCCACATAGAGTGTTCATCTGGCTTGAATAGATGCATCAACAAGCATTTTCAACCTAATGGGACTATAGTTATGCAAAAAATACAGCTTAAAACAAAATATATGACAATGTTAGATATAACTCATAAATCCCCAAAATTTATGCTTCAGCCTTCAATATGGCGGGCGATTCTTGTCAGATCTTAGTAATGAATTCTTTAGATTTTATTTTGTAACTCAAATCTTGAAGGAAAAAAAAAACATGATTTTTGCTGAGAAAAGAATGTTTCGGTGAAAATGGGGGATATTTCGATCGAAATTTCACCCATGTCGACTATGTTGACCAGTTGTTTTGAAGAAAAAATTTATATCGCTGATATCGACGACATATCGATAAATTGGTGATATATCGCCAACTTCGGTAAAGTGGGAAAATCCCCCTGGAGATATTATCTCCCTGGGGGACATAAAAAAATTTTGGGGAAATTTTGCCAAATTTCACCGAAATTTAAAGCAGTATGTAGCTCTAGAAAGCACAATTTATAGAGACAAAAGAGAGGAAAATTTTCAGCAACAGTAAAAATCTATACAATCAAATTCTACTGAAATAAAGGACATGCATAAGGTTTAGAGCCTTGTTCCTTGCACACCAAATTTATCAAGACTCTCGGTGTAGGAAAAATGCAAAAGGAGGTCATTGGCTGACTATATCTCTTTACTGAGGATGGATGAAATGTGGCAGTTCATCATAATTAAGGATAAAAGAAATATTTTTTTAGAGAATGCAGTTCACCATGTAGAAAAATTGGCTGTTTGGACCATCTTTTCTTAATAAACCTACATATCCCTCAGTATTCTGTGAGGCATAACTGCAGTAGTACTTAAATGGAAAGTTGGTCCTTATAAAGTCCATTGTAATAACGTTAAAAGAATTCTTTTGATCATATTGATGACTGGTTTTCTAAAGCATTACAGGTGAAGGGTTGTGCACTTTCAATTGCTTTGTCTGATTGCTTTTTGGTAGTACTATATCTTCTACAACAACAACAAAATGTTTTATCCCAACTAGTTGGATTCTGCAACATGAATCCTGTTCATTCATCCTTGTATGTCAAAAACCATATTTTTAGTCAGGTTATAAGTATTAAAATCCTTTTGGACTGACTCTATCCGGGATCTTTTTGGTCTTCCTCTTGCCCTCCTAGATCCTTCAATGAGTACTCTCTCACACCTTCTCATTGCTACCTCCCTAGGTCTTTGCTTTACATGCCCAAACCATCTTAATCTACTTTCTTTCACCTCATCTCCTATTCTGCCAACACCTAGATACCCTTGGATATATTATTCCTTACCTTATCTTTCCTAGTTTTTTCACACATCCATCTCAACAACGCTCATCCTATGCATATTTTTATTCTCTGTTGCCCAGTATTCTGATCCATACATCATAGTAGGGCTAATGGCTATCCTGTAATGTGATACCATGCCCTGCCTGAAGATCAATTCAAACAAATAATCATTGATAGAGAGAAGATCTCGTAATCGTAATGGAGAGAAGGTCTTTGCAAGTGGAATCAAAATTATTTGATTTCGATATGTGGAAAGATAAAGGAAAAGAGTTGGTTAGAATCAGCGAAAAGAATAAGTTTGGCATAGTTGGAATCGTGATCCGTGTGACGATTGTTTCTGGTTAGTGCATTGGGTGGAAAAAAGTCTCAAATCGAAGAAAGAGCTGGTCGTTGTTGGCTCCAGAAGAACCTTACTGTCAGTGCTGGTGTTTAAAGTGAGGAAGTACAACAATGATAGTTTCCTCAAGTTAGACAGAGATAGAGAGAAAAGGAAAGTCGAAATGTATATGTATTCTGATGGGTGTGGAAAAGAGAGGACGGTCGAACTTTCTTCATACATTAGTGTGGAGTTCGGGGATTCAAAAACCGGTTAGTTATAAGGAGTTGCAATCTGAGAAACCTGCTGTTAAGAATTTGTCTACCCTGTTTCAGGACCTCTCAAAAGCAGGTTATATTGAGGATAAGATGAGGAGGCCTTGGGTGTTGATTTTAGACAATGGGTCAACAACAGTAACACGGAACTGCTCGAAGAAGAAAACGTCAATAAAGGGTCTAACTGTCGGAATCAATCAGTTTCTGCAATTAACAAGACAGTCATCTGTGACAATCTAAACGTTTCAGATAATCTAGTCCGTCTCAATAAGTGCTTGGTAGGAAGATTCGAGGAAGAGCCCCCATCTATTCAGAAGGTGTTAGCATGGGGGCATGAGAACTGGGGTTCAGCATATCCAATTACCGTGCATAAGATGTCTTCAATCTTGCTTTTATTTACATTTAAATCAAGAGAGGAAGCGAATAAGGTGCTGAGTTTCGGATCAAGGCGCTTTGGGCCATACTTTTTATGTTTGGACTGGTGGTCTCCGAGAGCTGGCTGTGAGGTCGATGGTGTGAGAGATGACCGAACATGGATCTGGGTTCTTGGTGTTCCTCTACATTTGTGTTCCGACCGAGTGTTCAACTCGATTGGCAAGCTCTATGGTGGATATATTCGTCCAGACCTAAAATCGAGGAGAGGTCCGGAATACAGTGGGTTCGTCTGCAAGTGAAGAAACCTCCTTGGAGAGTTAGGCCTTATTCAATAGCCCTAAGGGTGAAAAAGGAAACATTCGAATGCCAGATATGGTGGGAGGATAAACTAGAACGAAAGATCTGGTGGGAAGAGGATATCACTAGAACGGAGGCGCTTGATGGTCCTTGTTGGAGAAAGGTAGGGGGCGAATGAGCTGGCGGGGGGAGTTTTCGAGGGGACATGTGGAAGTAGTGTATATGGTAAGAGCAGGACAGACGAAAAAGTAGGTGAGGCTCATTCTTTTCAAAATTCAAATTTAAATTGGCAGGACAGCTGTACGCAATATAAGGCAAGGACCGGGCCAATTGGGGAGGAGGTAGCAAATAGGGCTATGAACCATGGGCCAGCGTTGGGCCCAAATGAGCATGGGGCCACAATGGCCAATGGATGCGGAACACAATCTACGTGTTTAAAGGCTGATGGTCTAAGGCCCAGGGGTGTCAATGCTCCAGCAAAGGGCGTGATAGCATTGGGCTCAAGCAGCATGGGGTTCATTATGGTAGGAGGTGAGGGGCTTCTTTTGGGAGTTAGTAGAGGCAGGGTTCGCAATGTCGGCGACATTTAGCGAAATGTCGCCGACATTTCGCCATTTCGCACCCTGGCGACACGAAAT
>JAUPMG010000011.1:2986831-3007922 GCA_031762675.1 Pachysandra terminalis
GGACAAAAAAACCAACAAAAAACCCTGGTTTCCCCACATTTCCCCTCGGTTTCCCCAAATTTCCCTCATGTCGCTGACATTTCGGCGACATTTCGCCAGTGTCACCTGGCGACACGCCAGGCGACACCGACATTGCGAACCTTGAGTAGAGGGGCTCTATCTGAAATCTAGAACCATGGCTTTGACGAGATGATAGCTAGACTGGTACGCCTTTGGAGGGGTGCTGGTGAAACCAGGCATCCGATCTGGATGCCTAACAGGTTTTGAAGCATCATGGGAAGACGGTGGGGGGTTAGGACTCCGGCAAATGAGGGAGTCCTAAGGTGAGGCTTTCGATAGTTGCACGAAGCTGGTGGTGGCATCTGAAAGAAACAGGAGTTTTAAAGGGTTGCATTCAAGCAGAGAGCACTCCTCTTCTAAGCTGCTGGATATCTCGTTTCTGGTTAATCTACTATCAACACTAAAAGCTTCCGCATCTCTCTCTCTCTCTCTCTCTCTCTCTCTCTCTCTCTCTCTCTCTCTCTCTCTTCATCGTCTCTTCTTCTAAAGGATATCACGAGGAAGGTTTTTATGAAGTGGATGGGAATGACTTCAAGCCTTAAGAGATCTTCGGAGGGTGTGTTCGTGTTTTGCTGGGGTGAGTTTGCAAGGAGAAGTATCAGCTGGTATGGGAGTTCAGGTAGCATGTGAGGCAAGGGACAAGCGAGATTTAAAAACAGTGAAAGAGGCAAGCTCTCCGCTTATCCAAAGAAATTTAGTTTCGGGTATGGAAAAGCTGGTAAGAAGTTTCTGCAAGGAGGGAATTTTGGTGGAGAGGGAGACATCGGTGGCAAGGATTGGGAATGGGATAAAAGCAAATTTAGTGGGGTCAGGAGTCGAGGGGAATGCTAGTACAAGTATTTGGGATAGGAGGGGTGGAGGATGATGCATGTGGGGTAGGAAGAGAACTGTGTTTGAGAGTGATGGATGTCAAAGAGAATATGGAGGGGGTTCTGTTTGGTGGAAGGATACTGGGGGAGATGATCAAATATTAGAACCAGTTCCCTTGGCCTCCATGAAGAACCAATAGAGTGCGAACTAAAGCAAGATCCAAGCTGTGTTCATATATGAATTTTCAGAAGAAACATATGATTTAGACAAGAGAGAAATTTCAAAGTGGGTTCTAAACAAAATCATGAAATTTGGGGGATTTGTGGGAGTGTCATATCCAGAAATTGGATTATTCCTAATAGGTGCAGCATGTGCAAGAAGGCGGCTGAATCTGTTAACCATCTTCTTCTGCATTGTGAGACGGCTAAGTTATTGTGGTCTTTCTTTTTGAGTGGCTTTGGTGTTGTGTGGGTTATGCCGGGGAATCTGAGATCTCTTCTATTGGTTTGGGGTTGGAGAAGGAAGAAGTCTAGAAGGGATATTCTTTGGAATCTATGTCCCCATGTCATCTGTTGGTCTATTTGGAAAGAAGAAATTGCAGAATTTTTTAGGGTAAGGAGGTGTCTGTTGGAGAGCTTTGTAGGAAAGTGGTGGCTCTTCTCTTTCAGTGGGCAAAGTCTTTTCCAGAATTTTCTGATATTGTCTTTGCAGATTTTGTGAATAGGTGGGGGGAGTTTTAATAGTCAAGGATTGAGTGTTCTCTCTTCATTTGTATCGGAGGTGTTTTTACTTGTATATGCTAATTTTGGTCTGTAAATTTTCTCACATTTATACAACTTCTAAACTTTAGTTATCAAAAAAAAAAAAAATAGATGTACTGTTAATGGGGGTGGAGTTCACATGGACAAACAATCAGGAGAATCAGGTTTGTTCCAAGTTGGACAGATTTTTAATGTCTCTTGAATAGGAGGAAGTCCTCGCAGATGTGCAAACCATTTCACTACCAAGACCTACATCAGACCACACTCATATTATGTTGGTAAGTCAAGACAAGCTGAATAAAAAGTGCCCGTTTAGGTTCGAAAATGTGGTTGGAGGAAGAGAATATTGTGAAAAAGGTGGAGGGGTGGTGGAAGAGCTTCGAGGTACATGGATCCCAAGCTTTCTATTTTGCAGAAAACTTAAGTTGTTAAAGGGGGAGTTGTGGAACTGGAAGAATGAAAAGTTAGGTAGGGTGGACTATAGAATGGGGGTCCTTGGCAAAATAAAGCAGTTAGATGTGATGGAAGATAAGGAGGAAATGGGAAGGGAAGAGAGGGAAGATCATAAAAAGGAGCTCCTTAGGGTTGCTAGGATGGAGGAGATATGTTGGAGACCAAAGTCAACGGAGTTATGGCTGAAGGAAGGAGACAAAAACGCAGTTTTTTCATAAATGGCAAATGCAAGGAATAGGGTGAACATTATAAAAAGAATGGAAGTGGATGCGGTGGTTTCGAATGAAGAGGAGGAGATCAAGAAAGCTGTAGAAGAAGAGTATAATAAATCCCTCTTTTTTGAGGAATCTAGATATAGAGCATCTTTGCAAGGATTAGAATTTGAAAAGTTATCATCAGTTGAGGCGGAGGGTTTAAATAAGGCATTTTCCGAAGAAGAGGTGTGAGGAGTTATTAAGGAAATGAAAGGAGATCATGGTGCTAAATATCGTGTAGTATAGACCGTATTGGTCGATACATATTGTGTATTGACCAGGTCGATACGATACATACATGTAGGATACGATACCTGAAAAAATATAGGGTATTGTTCGATATATCAAGTGTATCGATCGATACAAAACATGTATTGACCGATACGGTTGATACAGATCGACAAAAGAAAAAGAAAACGAAGGGGGTACCTAAACTCCTGTGCTACTGTTGCTCTTCTTCTTTCTCTTCTCCTCTTCTTCTTCTTGTGAAAGAAGCCCTAAAATTTGGTACATCACCGGTGTAAATGCACTCTTAAGAAGTCTTTAAAATTTAAAAAGATGTGATTCGGTACATTGTCAGTGTACCGAATGAACACATAAATGTTAATGAGCTCTTAAAAAGCCTTTAAAATTTAAAAGATGTGATTTGGTACATTGCCAATGTACCGAATGCACATAAATAAGCCATTTGCATATAATTTAAAATTTAAAAGATGTGATTCGTTACATTGCCAATGTATGGAATGCACAAAAATAAGCCATTTTCATATAATTTAAATTAACTTATATTTAATAATTTATATATGTATATTTATGTATATGTGTGTGTGCACATATAAGGTACACACTTAAATCTACAAATATATAAATACATAATATTATATGTAATTTATGTATGATATATATGCACATATATAAGGTATACATATTTATGTATACAAATATTATAATTATATGTTAATATCATACAAATATATATATATATATATATATATATAACATTCCATATAATTATAACATTTATATATGAATGCATGAATGTTATATACATAATTATTTAATTGATTTTACATACGCAAGTTATTTAATGTACAATATAAGTAACTTGAGTATATAAACCACACATATTATTTAAAAATATAATCTATTGGTCCTATGAATTGATCATATCTTTTTATTTTATATTTATTTCTTAGAAGTTTTAAAATCAAAAATACACAATTGCATCTTAGATTAGGTTTTTATGCATGATTTGTATCTTTAAAAATAAAATATTATCCTATGACAATACTATGAATTTGTAATTTAGTTAATATTTATACCATTCCATAAGATATGAATGATTTTCTTTATGTTTTATTAGTCTATGTAATATATTATGACTTTCCTTTATACGTTTTTTTTTAACTTTCCATGTGCCTGTGAGCGTAGCGATTGGTTTTCATGTTAATATATATTATATGTGTGGGTGTATCATACCAAAAACATGTTAATTTATCATATTTTTACCTTATCTTTGCATGAAAGTGGGTCTTATTTTATGTATCTACAATATTTTTTGATGAATCCACAATATTCCTTACGTATCCACTGTATCCATGATTTTTATAGCGTATTCAATACGGTACTCGATACGTATCCATTTTCGGATTGACCGATCCACTATCTCGATAAGATATTTTAAACTATGACGGAGATAAGGCACCGTGGCCAGACTGTTCTACCACTTATTTCTATAAAAAATGTGGGACGTGGTGAAGGAGGATGTCATGAAGGTTCTAACAGAATTCTTTGAGAAAGGAAGTTTAAAAGAAGTGCAAACACGAGTTTTCTAATACTCATACCAAAGAGAGGGTGCAGTGGATATTAAGGATTTTCGTCCAATCAGTTTGGTGGGAAGCCTTTACAAGATAATTGCAAAGGTGCTTACTAATAGACTAAAGAAGATGGTGGTGAAGGTGATATCCAACACACAAAGTGCATTTGTGGGAGGATGGCAGATTTTGGATGGAGTTATTATAGCTAATGAATGTATAGATTCAATCCTGAAAAAAAGGAAGAGTGCTCTCATTTGTAAGGTGGACATGGAAAAGGATGGGATTTGAAGAGAAGTGGATCAAATGGATTTATTACTGCGTATCGACTGTTTCATTATCTGTTTTGGTGAATGGGACTGTGGTTGGGTTTTTCAAGTCATGCAAACGTCTTAGGCAAGGACCTACTCTCCCCCTTTTTATGGAACGTATGTCCTGCGGTTATAACCTGGTTGACCTGGTGCAAAAGGAACCGTAGAACCTTCGAAGGCAAGGAAACAGATCTTCAAAAAATGGTGGACAGATCTCTATCATTGTTATTTCTGTGGGCATCTAGCTTCACTGAATTTAGGGAACTTTGTTTGAAGAATTTGAACATGGATGGGGGCTATTTTGTAATTAGGAAAGGAATGTAGAGGATTATAAACTGAGAGGGATACATGGCGTTTTACACAATTTTTCTGGTGCTGTAAAGGGATATATAGTTATGTACAATTACTGCCCTTTGGACATATTTATACAAAGATTTTATTACTGATAAAAGAAGAGTAATTAACGGTTACCTCCCTTCACGTTTGCTTGAACCATAGGGATCTCCCTTCAGTTTTGAAAAACCCCACTTACCTCCCTTGTACATTTGCCACGGTTAACCCATTTAACATTTAAAGTAAAAATACCCATTAAATACCAATTATACCCTTTTACTTAATGGTTAAAAAAAAAAAAAAAAATTTGTCCTAGCGCTCTTCACATGTAAGAAAATAGCCTTTAAGAGAAAAACTTCAACATCGATCACACACCATTGCCAGACCTGCAATGGCATGCAATAAGTGTCAATTTCAACTGTTTTTATAGGGTCTCTTTGATCTGTTGAAGCTCGGCCTCTGCTCTCCCATGGATTTGTAACCATCCATATATCAAGCCATTTTCTTCTTTCCTCAGCTCCTCTTCATTTCCTATATAATGATTCCTACCATTTCTCCATATCTTTGACATGAGCAAGCAAAGAAGGAAGAAAGTTTCTGAAGAATTTTAAGAGACAAAAGAATCGTAACAACTAACAAATGATTTCGAGGACTCCAAGGTTTTCTGGTTTATGTCAGGTCTTGCAAGCTCTGGGTAGTCACATGTAAACACGAGCGGACAAGCTCTCTTCCATCTTTCCTTTTTCTGGGTCTTCTTTCTTGTTTTGTTCATGCGAATAGACTAAGAAACTATGAGGAAATTGAACTCGAGCGTTTTGCTTTATTCATTTGGATTCTCAGTCAGGGATGATACTTTGTGCTGGGTTGTGGCGGGTTGTTTCTGTATATGCGCCAGACGTGTAATACTCTAGAGAGAGAGAGAGAGAGTATTACATCCTTCTTCCATGGCTTTTGTTCTCCTTGAATACCATCTTAAACTGGACCCTCTCAACAGGGTTCTCAACGTTAAGGGCGCATATCGTCCTCATAATCATTCTCATACATTACCTCAGTCAATCTAGACAAATCCTGCTTCTTCTGTTCAATCACCTTTGTTTTTCCTGTAGCCTTTATATGTTGATGTGTGGCAGCTTTCTTTCTTTCATTAATTTTTTTTTAATGAATTTGATGCATGGCAATTTCAATTTCATGGGGACACTAAGGCTTGGATCCACTTGCCTCTAATAGCAGAAAGTTGCTGCTTCAAATGCGTCATATCACCACTGAGAAGAACGATAACAATAAGTTAACTTAAATGTTATTTTAAATAAAAAATAAAAAAATGTATTTAATGATTACTATAATGGCAAATCAAACTGCATTGTATTATAATAAAATTTATATTAAATGTTAATATACTGTAAAAGAAACTAATAATGGCAAAATCAAATTACATTATATTATAGTAAAAAAATACATTAATGATGTCAAATATACGAAAATCAAATAAACATTATAAGAATCAAATTCAATATACATTAAGCCATCTTTACAAAAGAAATCAGTTACAGTTGAACACCAGTTTTCTCAGCATTTACAGTTGAACATTATGTTTAAGCCTACTCGCCAGTACCTATTCACCAATTCACTGATACGTATTTCCTGAAACTAGCCATTTTTTAAATATTTTTTTTAATTTGGTTGAAACCAACAGTACATTTCTGGTTTGTGTTGAAACAGTGTCTTATCTGCCCCTCATGAAATCGATGTGCACTGACTGATACATAAGATCCTACAACTCATAAGCTACTTATGAAAACATAAAAGCGCAGAAAATAAATAAACTTACCCAAATTAATAATTATCTTGTTCGATGCACCAAAGAAGATAATCTCTAAAACAATGATTCCATCATGGCTTTGTACCTTTTACTTGGAACAGCCATATCTTCCTCAAAGTTGGATAGGTAATTGAATAGATTATCAAATTGATTTGAAACCAAAAATTTCAGACACTATTTGATATCTGAAAGTTCAGTCTCTGAAGTTATGAGATTCTGATCCTGTATAAAATATTTATTGATTCAATGCTTCTAGGACGATGGTAATCATGAACCCATGTCAGCATGCACAAGCTTCGAGTTTATTAGATGCCGTATGTGTCACCCTATATACTCAAAATATGTATAGATAGGCTAGCAAAAGAAAAAGTAGTTATCCACAATTGAGCTGTATGAGACTAAAAAAATTATAAATGTCTCACCCATCTATCTCTGGTGAAGTGAAACCACCAAAGAAATAAGAAGCACCTGGCCTACTTATAAAAAAATTATAAATGTCTCACCCTTCCATCTCTGACTATGCTCTTTCTGCGTCAAAGATCCTCGTATTCCTCTTCGTCCAAGCTCACCAGTATATACCGAACAGACGCATCTTTGATCTTCCTTACCAAACTCTCTCTTCTGCTCATTGAAGTTTAAAGTTACTTTATGCTGCCTAAATCTCCTGCGAAAGTCCACCTGAATCTGGCATAAACAGATCAGTTTACTGCTGTAAGTGAGCAATGTAGAAGTTCAAATTCTCTCTAAAACAACATGCATGAGTTGCAACTTTTGCAGAACATCAATGTTCTTGTACCACTTCACTTAAACCAGATGGAGCCTAAAGGATCTGAAGAAAAGAACAACTTCTGCATTAGAAGTTCAGATTCTTCTTGTACTTATAAATATGTTCTCCAATTTTATCTAATGGTATTTATTATTTCAGCATTTGCAATTAGAGGAAATTACTATCATCATCATCATTTTTAGTATTGTTGTTATAAATATGTTCTCCAAGTTTACTCAATAGTATTTATTATTTCACATGTGCAATTAGAGAAAGTATTATTATTATTGATATATCCAAATCCTTTTCTTCTTATTGTCTTTAACCGACTTTGAGAAAACAGCAACAGCTGATAGCCTGAGTTCATTATTATCATTTTGTACGTGCTTCTCTTTTCGATGCTAGCTTAGTCATTGAAATATTGTTATTTTCAGAAAAGTGGCAGCAGCATACAACTAGAGGAAGTTGAGACATCCATATATGATGCTGTAGAAGGTATGGCTGAGAACCACTATAATTTGTTTCTTATTATTTAGTAATTTCCTGTTGCTGACAAGGTTTATATTGATTCAGATTTTGGGTCTCGAGAGTGGGCTTATGAAGAGGAAGGGGAAACAAGAACATATTATATGGCTGGAACTTTTGCAGATAGCAAATCATTAAAGTTCACTCATAAGAAACGGAAAAAATTACAGAAGTCCTACATTGCAAAATCACATGAACTAGCTGCTGGTTTGCCATATGAGCATTGCATGGAAAATAAATTTGGGACTCAACAATCCTTTTTAGTACAAAAAAGACCTGCCAGTAGTCTGCATGTCAGTTCGATTCCAACAAAGCGTGTGCGTACTGCTGCAAGGCAGCGGGTTGTTGGAGTTCCTGGGGCTGTACATGCTACCAGTAAGACTGAAATTTCAAGTGGAGATACTAGTTCTTTTCAGGATGACCAGAGTACTCTTGTTGGTGGATCTCATCTCAAGAAAACTTTGGAGAATGAGTCTTCGGGAGACTTTGCTAAGCAGATACCATTTGATTATACAGAAATGTCTACAAAACCTAAAAAGAAGAAGAAGGCTAACATTCTGGTATATAATAACTCATTGTTTCAACAGATATTGGGGACTTTCTTATCCCTTGAAAATTATGATTACTTCTCTTTATGTATTTTTTTCTGTTTTTAATTTGCCTAAATTCTATATTATTCCAGGGTCCTGCATATGAGCAGAGATGGCAGCTTAATTCCATGGTTCAAAGTGAACAGGTGATTTTTTTTTTCCTATTGAAAGAATATATGTCGCTTGATACATTAATCTTCTGCTTTCTTCGGCTATATAACTCACTGATCTGGCTTCCTTAATAAGGGAAAACTGTATTTTAATTTATAAGAAATCTCGCAATGATTTTCTATGGCATATGATCATTAAATTCTAACATATGTGACCTGTGCAATGTCATATTTAGCATCTTAAAATGCTATATTAGAAGGCCAGAATGATCTCGTGTTGCATAATTGCCTACTGATTATTATTATATCAGGTTTTGTTTATTCAATTGTTGTTCTTAATATTAGACCAAATGTGAATTTCAGTCCAAGAATCGGAAACATTTTGGAAAATGAATCAATATGATTGGAAACAGCATAGAAAATATGAACATAGTGGATTGTGATGAGTTCTGAGAACGCATCTTGGTGGAGACGCCATTAGATGAATTTCGTGTTTAGGATTCAGTTTTATGTGTTTTTTTTTGTTGGACAAGTAGTAGAAGAGAAGGGTATAACATTCATTTGACATCCAGAAACAGGAAAGACAAAGGAAAAACCTCTGTAACACCAGGAAGCCTAGTTAGATATTTAAATATGGTTATGCAATTATACACGACTCTCAAAATGTGTTGAGAAGTTACACCTAAAGCATAACTTTCTACAAGAGATTCTCAATTAAGCTTAATACTTAAGAAGCTCATGAAAGTAGAGGGCAAAACAATGCCTTGTGCTCCGGGTAAACTTTTCTTGAACATCTGCTGGAGTTGAACGTTCTGAGATTATAGAAAATCATATAATATTTCAAACCACTATAACTGCATGCTGTTTTAATGGCAACCTGATTCCTGCTAGAAGCTAGTTAGTAACTTCTGTACTCTCAAATTCTTTATATGCCAAAATTTCCAAGTCATTGCTGTGGTAAGGGGCTGGTTCCACATTGTGAAATACTTCTGTATGGCCTCTCTTGCCAACTATATTTCTAGTTCCTTTTTCAATGGCTAAAGTAAG
Source organism: Pachysandra terminalis (assembly GCA_031762675.1). NCBI lineage: Eukaryota > Viridiplantae > Streptophyta > Magnoliopsida > Buxales > Buxaceae > Pachysandra > Pachysandra terminalis. Next base: position 2,996,485 of record JAUPMG010000011.1, read on the forward strand.
CTTTATTAAGGGGAAAGGGGGCAAACCCTTTGTGCACGAAGAATATATATATTGTGGCCAACAATTCCAAGCTAGCCTAAGCATAGGCTTACATTCCTACATGCTAAAGCCTAAACAATAGACAAATTTTATCCTGAATTTACTTTATACACAACCTTATGCAACTAATCAGCTCCACATAAGATCCGTATACATGATTGTTGAAAATATATAGGCTATATTTTAATTTTATATATATCTTACTCATTTATGGGAATATAGTTTTAAACCTTATGAATATTTTCATGGAAAATATATACGGAATTTAAGCTTACTCTTTTATGCTTTGACGATCCAACTGTGACGCTGATCTTTATGTTTTTCTTGGATTATGGAAAATGTAACTTATTAATCATGTAGCTATCTTAGAATTAAAATAATTTTTATATTTAAGGAAGAACAAGCCTCATATATATGATTTGTACCCAAAAAGCTATAGACAAATGCCAATTAGCCAAAACTATAGACCATTTATGAATCATTCAAAAGCAAATCATTCTAGCCCGAATAAAGGTGGCAAGTGGAAGTAAATGGAATCTTTACAAAACATAGGAGCAATGCAGAAAGAGACTAGAGAATGTTCCAGCATTGGCTACAGTGACATGAATTTTTCAAACAAATGCGTCATCTCTTTCTATATGCACCAACTTGTCCTGGTCAAAATTTCACTCAATCAGTGCCCCAACCATCATTTAGTCAGGGATAGGATAGTTACACCTAAGTTCCCGTCCAATTCTTTGGCCTCATCCCATGATGCACTAACAAGTATGCTATTCACAATCAAGTACTTCTCTCCAATCAATTTTTTTTTTTTTTTGGTAAGTATAAATTTTTTTATTAATGGAAAATGGTCTCCAAGCATTGCTCAGTCAACCTTTAAAGCACTTCATGATGTCCACCCAGACTGATCCAACCCGTATTGCTCCCACTGTTATTGAGGCCTATCCCATAGAAAACATGAAATGACTGCAGTTCCTTTTAATATTTATCAAATGAACATACTTTTTTTTTTGTTTTTGATTGCTGAGTTCTTTCACCATATAACCTCCAACCTATTACAATCAGCAGAAAGTTTACTCATCACACTGTTTTCTGTGTGACATTCTTTATGTCTAATTCTAAAATGCAGAGGGATCAGTCAAAAAGGAGATTGGAGAGTCATCTTTTTGAATCTAACGGAAGCAGTGGTAAGGCTCTTCCTCATCATGTATCCCTCTTTCAGCATCCATTATGTCAAATGCATTAATGTCTAATGTTCTTTCTCTGTTATTATTAATGTCTGTGCTGAAGGTCTATTTAGCCAACATGCGGGAAAGAAGCCAAAGATAAAGCACCAGCTGGACACTTCTCCTGAAAGCATTACTCCGGTCAATGGGTCAGTTCCTTCTCCTGTTACTTCCCAAATGAGTAATATGACCAACCCAAATAAGCTCATCAAAATAATAGCCGGACGAGATCGGGGTAGGAAAGCTAAAGCGCAGAAGGTATGTTCTATGGAAGTGGCTTAGTTTTGCATTTGTTCTCAATATATTTTTATTTGTGCGGACTTGGAAGGAGGATTGACTTATTGCATCCATCTTTTTGACTTGAGACATACTATGAACTTGGGACTCATTACCATCTCTGCAGATGTCTGCTGGGCAATCAGGATCAGGAAGTCTATGGTCACTTTTTGAAGATCAGGTCATTGTGCTCCTTCCAACTGTTTTCTTTTCTTGGTTATTAGATCTAGGAACTAGTGTCTGATTGTTTTAAGTTATATCAGGCACTTGTTGTCCTTGTGCATGATATGGGTCCAAATTGGGAGCTTGTCAGTGATGCTATCAACAGTACTCTGCATTTTAAGGTAAAACTGTCGTTTCTTTATTTTATTTATTTATTTTTTAAAATTTTATTCTTTACATTTCTTTTTTAAATTAACTTCAGTTTCAGCATGGTTTTAAATAGAGCGATGTCTTTTCAAACTGGTCTGCTTGATCCTGTTGTCTAAATCTAAAATATCTTAATTTATTGCTTTTCGCATCAAGTTTAAAATGCTGATATCATCTACCTGTGCAACATTTCTAGTGCATCTTCAGAAAAGCCAACGAATGCAGGGAGCGGCATAGAATTTTAATGGACAGGAATACGGGTGATGGGGCTGATAGTGCTGAAGATTCAGGCTCCTCTCAACCTTATCCATCTACTTTACCCGGCATTCCAAAGGCAATGTTCTTTTCACTGTCTGCTGATTCAAATATCATTTTTCATTTTAATTTATATATCAGCTATTGAATTTTCTACCCTTATGGTTTGAAGATTGACCTTGAACCTTCTCCTAATCCATTCTGCTGGTGATGCTGCATTCCACATCAGGGCAGTGCCAGACATTTGTTTGAGCGTTTGCAAGGTCCAATGGAAGAGGATATCCTTAAAGCTCATTTTGACAAAATCATTTGGATTGGGCGGAAGAAGTATTCTCGTAAGAGTCAGGTTTGTTTCTCAGTTGCATCATGAAGTGTACCATGATTATCTTTCTTGTATGCATATTCATAAGTGTTTTTAGAGCTCAGAAGCCTTATTATATATCTTCCTTAGCCTGCCTGTTATAAGATTAACCATTGTGATTTTAGATTGTATGCTCATATATGTATGTGTGTGTATATATATATATATATATATATATATATATTTAAAGGCAGCATTTCTTTCAGTAATTTATATTATTCTGTGCTCAAGGTTTTAAATGTCGATGTCTCTGGCCATGTCGCTGAGTCTGACCAGCGACGTGTCGTCAACATAGGGGAAATTTCCTCTAGATTAGAGAAAAAGCAGGGAAATTCAACCCAAATACATTTTTTTTAATTAAACTTAGATTATGTCTAAATAATAACCCAATACACTTAAATACATCAGAATATGTTGAAAACAACACATAAAATATAAATTGTAAAGTAAAGGGTTAACATTCATTCAACAAAACCAAAAAATACATGTTTTACCTTCAATGTGTCGAGTTGCGCGTTGAATCTTCTACTCCAAAGCACGCTAGATTTGTGTTTTATACACAAATCTAGATGAAAGTTGAAAAAAAAAATTTGGTTGTTTTGTGCGAAAAGAAATGGAGGAGCATCTGTGGGGAAATGTCGATCGAAATGATCAACATTTCCCCCATATCCCTCTTCAAGTGGCGACATTTCGCCGACATCAAGGAAAATCGACTTTCAGCAATTTCCCTTGATGTCTTGTGTCGCCAAGGGTCAAGATGGCGACGTGTCGCCGACATTTAAAACACTGTCTGTGCTTTTATCTCTCTCTTACCTAGATGGCATCTTATGCGTTTTAATGGATCTTCATATCCTGTTGTTCTATCGATTAGTTAATCGGCAGTGACTTTCCCATTTGATTGAACTTCATGTCTTTTATACTTTTCATAAAATCAACATGTACGATTTACTTTAAGAAGCTTAAATTATTAGCTTGTGAGGTATTGATAATTTACATGTTCTTAACATTATTAGTGATACGGTATTTAAATCACTAAGTATTCAAATATTTGTAACTTGTTTGTTGCAAGGATTAAATGTCTAGACTTCTTAAAGGTATGGACTAAGATTTCCTAAATATCTTGAAAATTATTTGTAAGTATTTATGCCAAAACATTGACCTTTCCTTGATTAGCTTAGTTTAACTCATGAAAAGAAGTACTTATACAGAAGTAATGCTGCAAAATTTGTGCGAACCAGTCCATGGCCCGCTCGACCCTAAATATCTTTTGGCTGGGCTGGACTAGGGCTCGATTTAAACGTGTGGTATATTTTGGCCTGGGCTTGGGCTTTCCTTAGCCCAGTCCTATAGGGCCCTACCTGATAACTTATGTATTATTTTAATGAAAGATCTTGAATTACCCAACATATAAATCTATATTAAGTCTCTCCTTAATCAAGAAGGCAAAAGAAGTTTCAATTTCTTTCTTTCATACAAATTTATGGTATCCGTACAAATAAAACCCTTCTCAAATACAATTAAATTTTTTATTAACAACTCTTCATAGTGTTCTAAGACTAGTCTAAGACTAGACAAAAATTATACCCTTAAATTAGGACATTATACAAAAGTCCACACTAGTCTAAGACTAGACAAAAGTGCTCTAAGACTAGCTTGTCTCCAATCTCACATATTGCCATCCTAATTGACCCGAAGATCAGCCTTTTAATGGGAGTTATACCCTTAAATTAGGACATTATATGAAAGTCCACACTAGTCAAAGACTAGACAACAGTGCTCTTAAGACCAGCTTGTCTCCAATCCCACATATTGTCATCCTAATTGACCAGAAGATCAGCCTTTTAATGGGAGTTGTACCTTTAAAGTAGGACATTATACGAAAGTCAACACTAGTCAAAGATTAGATAACAGTGCTCTTAAGACCAGCTTGTCTCCAATCCCACATATTGCCATCCTAATTGACCAGAAGATCGGCCTTTTAATGGGAGTTATACCCATAAATTAGGATATTATACGAAAGTTTCATAAATGTGCCATTGTGTTGGTACCATGGATTGTTGAATTTATGGGCTTTGGACCTACATGCTAGCATAATATGTTCAGTACTTGATGTAATGGTTTAATAAGCTTTGAGCTAGCTGATGACCATGCTATGTTTTATTCGTTTTTTTTTTTGTGTAGAGTGATAGTCAGGATATGAAACAATTTGTGCCAGTACACAACTCTCATGTTCTCGCTCTTTCCCAAGTCTGCCCAAATAACTTAAACGGTGGTTCTCTAACGTAAGTTCTGATGCTTATATGCATTTGGATGGTGTAACAGTGCTATGCATTTGATTTTTATGATGCTCTTTCATCTTCATTAGTATTTTCAGTTTCTTTTTTTCTTTTCCATTTCTCGTATATAAAGACTTTTTTTTCGTTTGCTTGTAACACGTGATACTATTTATTTATTGGATCTTATGAAGGCCACTTAATGTGAGTGAGGAGACTACATCTAGCCCTGATGTGCTTTCCCTTGGATACCGAGGCTCTGTGGCACCAGCACTTACTTCTGGTGCAAATGCCATGCAAGGATCTTCTAATATGATACTGGGAAATAGCTTACCATTGCCATCTGCTCCACTCAATGCCTCGTATAGGTAATATGGCATTTGATTACTAAAGTAGATTATGCTTGTTATTGTTCTAATTATTCACACTAGCGTGCTTGGTTTTAATCTCTCAGGGATGGTAGATATGGCATGCCAAGATCAGCATTACCGATTGAGGAAAAACAGAGAATCCAACAGTATAATCATATGATTTCTGGTAGAACCAATCAGCCGTCCAGCTCATCTGTTCCTGGGGAATTATCAGGAATTGACCGTGGTGTTCGTATGCTACCTGGTGGAAGTGGTATGGGTATGATGTGTAGCATGAATAGAAACATGACAATGCCTGGGCCAGGATATCAAGGAATAGCCTCCCCAGCTATGCTTTCTGGAAGTATGCTTTCCTCCAGTGGGGTGGGGATGCCAGGCCATGTGAATATACACTCTGGAACTGGGTCTGGTCAGGGAAACACAACGTTGAGACCTCGTGAGGCTTTGCATATGATGCAGGTGAGTTGTGTAATTTTTTTTGTTTTTTTTCAATTGCTTCAGAAGAGAATCCTTTCTATTCCATTATGTGCAACTTGATTAGAGCAAACATTCTTGATGAGATGCAGAGAAAAACATTTACTGGAGGATGCTACTAGTTGGTTTAACAATTGAGAAATCACATTTAGTGTGTTTAAGTTGGCAATTCATCTGGTAGGTATCTGACAGTTATCTTCAAATGGAAAAGTGAAGCAGTCTTTAGTTTATTTATCAGTGCATTTGCAATAGTATCCTTTGGCACACAAACCAAGTGAAATATGTGGTGTACCCTTCTCTCTCTCTTTCTCTCCAATTAGTTACATCTGTTTTCCACTTTGATGAATATGTGTTAATTAGTTATCTGATACTGGCAGCTTATTCTTCATTTCTAGTTGAGACCTTCGCATTGAATTTTAAATTGGCAATTTCAGTTTCTTGATTAGTGTTTCCTGGTTGTCATAGCCTGGCCAAAATTCGGAGGATCAAAGGCATATGATGATACCAGAGCACCAGATGCAGGTCACACAAGGGAATAGCCAAAGCACCACACCTTTCAATGGGCTGAGCTCTGGATCATCTAATCAGACAGTCTCTCCACCTTTGCAAACATATCCAGTACATAACCAGCAGCAATATCAGATGGCCTTGCAACAGTCCCATGTGCTCAGCAATTCCCATCACCCTCATCTGCAAGGCACCAACCATACTACCAGCCCACAGCAGCAAACCATGATTCGCCTGGCTAGAGAGAAGCAGCGCCAGCAGCAATTCTTGCAGCAGCAGCAGCACATGCACCAGTTTGCTGTCTCCAATGCTTCGATGCCCCATTCCCAACCACAATCTCAACATCTTTTATCATCTTCTCTGCAAAATGGTTCCCATATTCATCAGCAGGCATCTTCTCAGCCTGTATCGTTGTCCCAGCCAAAATCCCAGCCCCCAATGACTCCATCTTCTTCTTTAATGACTCCTATCTCTTTGCAACACCAACAGAAACATTATTTGCCTCCTAATGGACTTGGTCAGAATCCTCAAGCAGGTGTTGGCGGTAGTTTGACTAATCAAATGCTGACACAACGACAGCGACAGCATCAGCTTCAACAGCCTGGCAGGCACCCCCCTCAACAACGGCAACAGTCACAGCCACAGCCACATGCTAAACTTGTGAAGGGATTGGGAAGAGGGAACATGATGATGCATCAGAACCTCTCTGTTGATCATTCGCATGCGAATGGTCTTTCTACAATTCCAGGAAACCAAGTTGCTGAGAAAGGAGAGCAGGTCATGCATCTAATGCAAGGGCAGGGCATGTATTCTGGATCAGGTTCAAATCCTGTTCAACCAGGAAAACAATTGATTCCTCAATCCTCAAATCAGAGCTCACCACAACAAAAGCTGTATCCTATCCCCCTGCCTCCAGCATCAAAGAAACTCCAGCATATGCCTTCTCACTCAGATAACAGCAATCAAGGGCAAGTTCCACCAATTCCTTCTGGTCATACATTATTGGCATGCCAACAACCTGCTCCTCCTCCTCCATTGGCTATGACATCTTCTCCTCAACAGCACCACCTGCATCCGCAGCCACAGCCAAGGCAGGCTAGTCAATCTCAACAGACCATCCAGAGAATGATTCCACAAAATCATCTAGTTGAATCTGATCCACTGATGCAATCCCCAGTCGATCAAGTAAATCAGCAGCTTGTGAACAATGCGTTTCAGATGGGTACAAGTGTGCCAATGCCTTCTTCATCTTGTACTGAATCAACCAATGTTGTTCCTATTGTTTCTGCTTCTTGTGCTCCTCATTGGGAAGTACCAGAACAATTGTATGATTCTGGCATGCCAAGTCTAGCTACACACTTGACTACTAGAGGAAATTCGCCACTTCCAAACTCAGCGGGATCTGAAGCCATGCTTCCACCCAGCCTAGGGTTAGCCCAGGAGCAGGTCTCAGGGACAAGCAGCATACCCACTCAAGGGCACAATGTTGAGGCACAATGGCAGCAGCAATCCCAGTTGCAACAGCAATCATCACCCCTGCACCAACAACATTTGCAGCAGCAATACCCACCACCGCCACAGCAACAGCAACAACATCACCACCATCAACTACATCAGCAGCAGCCGCCACAATTGCCACCACGTCAACAACCACCACCACCACCACAATAACAACATCAGCAATATCACCAGCAATTTCAGCAGCAGCAGCATCTTGAAGCAGGGCAAGGCAGTTGGTTTGTATGCCAAGCCACCAACTCTGGACCAGAGTGAAGCACCAGATTGGATTGAGTACTCGAAATGGTCCGTCCAGTCAAGCTTGGGCCTGCATGCTCTTCTGACGGCAGTGTACAGGTATGTCAAGAGCTTTTCATTGCTGGCCTGATATTTGATGTCGACTCACACATGGTTACATGATACCATGCCATGCCTAATTACTGTCTCTATTTGGCCATGATGTTCGGATTACTGTTCTTATATGTGGTTTGAAAGAAAATAAGAAACTAATCTAGGCATGGGGTTCAATGCAGATGGAATCTGGCCACACTCCAAAATGCCGTTACCTGTGGAAAGACATAGTAGGATGCTATGTGCAGCTTCCACTACACCTTACAGCGGAATATTGATGGAAGCGTTTCCCCTACACTCAACGGAGGATTATTGATGGGATCGTTCTTATTATTTTTGTACATTAGTAGTCATTTAAGCTGCGGAAAGATGAGAGATAGGGATGGATATAGAGGTATCTGTACAGGAGTCTCAATCTCTGTTCGTTTCTTTCTTTCTGTTTCCCTGCAAATTTTTTGCTCCCCCACTCTGTAGAAAGGGGGTCTCAATTATTTTTTGGCCCCATGAATGGTTGCATGTATTGCTATGATTTTAGATCAAGGTGGTGGCTATCAGATTATAAAAAAAAGCCTTTATGGCTGGAGAATGTAAATTTTGCAGTATATATGATCATGAAAACCATTTTTTCCATTCAATGGCAGCGTTTGGCCAGCTTATATAAGTGCTTATGTCAGCCTTCTTATTGTTGTCGAACTACTGAACTACTCTTAATGCTGCGTTTGTCCTGGCTTATATAAGTTCCTTTTTCAGCAAATAGCTTATTAAAGCACTTTTTAAAATTAAAAATGTGTTTGGTAACACCTAATGGGTAAGTGCTTATCCATAAGCATTAGAGGAAGGCTACCCATAAGTGATAAGAGAGTGGCTTCTCTCTTATCACTTATGCGAGAAGCTATTTCTAAACTTTAGTTATAGTTTTATAATACCTATTTGACCCCTAAACTTTTACAAGTACTTAAATAAATGTTATTTTAATAATATTTTCATAATACCTATGTTATCCCTAAACTTTCATAAGCACTTACAAAAATGTATTTACCTAACACTATTTTCTCAAGTAAACAGTTCGTTGTTGCTGTGAATAAGTGCTCCCATTGAGCTCCTTATCTAATGAGTGCTTATCCAACAAGCACAAGCCGGAATGATGTCTGAACGCTACAATGTTAGATACCTTTTAGGCTGCGTTTGGCCCGGCTTGTGCTTATGGATAAGCACTCATTGGATAAGTAGCTCAATGGGAGCACTTATCCACAACAACAACAAATTGCTTATTTGAAGAAAATAGCGTTTGGTAAATACATTTATTTAAGTGCTTATAAAAGTTTAGAGTTAAAATAGGTATTATAAAAATATTATTAAAGTTTAGAAATAACATTTATTTAAGTGCTTATGGAAGTTTAAAAGTAAAATAGGTATTTTAAAAATATTACTAAAGTTGTGAAATAGCTTAAGGCATAAGAGCTTGGGAGAAGCTGCTCTTAGCAACTTTTGTTATTCGATGTCCTTCTGTTTGTTGTATTTCATCACATGCATTATTATTAGTAACATAAAATGGATATTTAAAAATTAAAAATTTGTTAGATTAACTTTCATTTAGTATTGATTAAATTAATTAATATTATAATTGATTATCAAAAATTTAATTAATGTATTATTAAAATATTTATAAAATGGGTTCGAGTGTCTATTGAGTATCCGTTAGATATATCCATATTAGACCCGATTCTTAACGGGTCCATCTTCTATAGAACCAAAACCAGAACCAGACCCTGTCTATAAACCTGGAATCGAATCCTTCTATACTAGTTTGATTCTACCAGGTTTGTCGGGTACCCATTGACACCCCTACCCCGCAACTAATAATCAATTTGTAAAAATCTCAACTCCAACCGTTTTAAGTAAACTGAGGTTGATGGGTCGGACCGGGTCTACTTAGTAGGATAAACTCATTTGACTAATATGGGACAACAACAATGTTGCAAGAATTCCCGTTGTTTCTTATGGCTTTCTCTGTTTTATAGTCTGGTTCGGGACAGGACGTTGTGTACACACCTGTAAGCATATGGAGCTGAGGTTTATATATGTTTCACCATCCGAACCAGATGATGAAACACAGAACGCTCCAAATGATATTGTTGATCAGGCGGATTAATTTAATCTCACTTTACACGCGACGTTTGATTAAGAGCGCATGTACGTGTTTTGGGTATAGTCGCATACACTGAATCATTCCGAAAAGCTGTAACGAATGTACAACCGTCCTTATCACGTGTCAGCTGTCAACAGCTGCGTACGGTGATTAAACCGTTTTGTGAAAATGTAAGATTTGAAGCGGCAGAGAGATATCTGACCGTTCTTATCACCAAAAAAAGCAATAGCTTCTCAAGGAAGCTACCTTTTTGAATTTCAGCTTGTAGGGGGACGCCACGTGTCCCAAATCCAACAAACACGCTCCTTCTTTCCTTCTAAAATCTCAAAGGACTAAGGACTTATGTTCCCACGACATACTGCCTACTGGGCACCCGAGGGAAGGAGAATCTTACTCTTCCCTCGACGGACCTTATTTTACTCGAAGGATGTACTTAGGGGCATGCTACCCCTAATGGACTCCTCAAATAGTTATGATCTCAATGGATCCTCGAAGTCACATCTACCTGCTATCTAGAGCAGACTTCGAGTGATTTTATTAAATCTCTTTACATTTTAAAGGTATTTTCTCAAGGAAAGATCCTCGAGAGAACTTTTTGTACCTTCTAACTCAGGAGTCATGCTTGGATCACATCCATGGACTTTGAAAGACTATTCTATCTATATACTTTGTCTTGAAGGATCACAAGGCAGACGTATTCCTTCCGAGGGACAACCTCGACGGACACATCCGAGGGACAACTTCGACGGACACATCTGAGGGACAACCTCGACGGACATATCCGAGGGACAACTTCGACGGACAATTTCGAAGGAAGTCTCTTCTAGGCTAACCACCTCCAGATGGTCAATTCAAATGAGGTATTTTCCCTCCAGCTTAAGATGTATTCAAAGGAGGAATATTCCTTCCTTCTGAGACAAATTCCAGGCTAACCACCTCGAGAAGGTTAACTCGTCAGGGCTTGTCACCCACAAAAGACTACAGGTTGCGTCTTCCCTCGGAGGACGCAGATTTGGGTTTACCCCCTCGAATGCTGCCTTTTATGCATCGGACTTGCCAATTGGGGCTCAAAGTCACTTTCATTCATTCTCATGAACTGACTTCGAGCCATATCTTGGGACTTTCAATTCCAGAAAGCAAATCCTCAGTGGAAAATGCTTTAGAGGTTGAAATCACGCCATATTCAGACGTACTTCCTGAAAGACTGGTTTCTCCCGGACTTTGAGAACGTCCTCTCTCTTTACCTTTAGGAATTCACTTGTCAACTTCTGAATTCATCCAAGTAGAAGG
>JAUPMG010000011.1:3016802-3031477 GCA_031762675.1 Pachysandra terminalis
TTATTCCATTCCATGAGATTGAAAATACCAAGACCCCCTTCATCTTTAGGTTTGCACATCTTGTCCCAAGCCACCGGCTGTATTTTTTTCTCCATCGCAGGGCCAGTCCACAAAAATTTGGCACACAATCTTTCAACAAACTTGATAACTTTCTTCGGCAAAATAAATGTAGAGATCCAGTAGGTTTGTACATTGAACAGTATGGATTTGACTAATTCCAACCTCCCAGCATAGGATAACACTCTACCCTTCCAAGATCTGAGTTTCCTTTCCACTTTGTCAATAAGAGGCATACAGTCTTTGATATGGAGTTTTTTAGTGATGAGTGGAAGCCCAAGGTACTTCATAGGAAGGGTACCAAGCTTAAATCCCAATCTACCCAATAGATCATCCTTTTGCTCATCAGGAACAGCAGCCATAAATATTTCACTCTTATCCGTATTAGCCATAAGCCCAGCGGCTAAACGAAACCACCTAAGGCTCCTTTTAACAAATTCAATGGATGAGGAGTCAGCATTAGAAAAAATGAACAAATCATCAGCAAAACTTATCATAGAATTATTTTTGATGTGTTGAAACAGCACTTCCATGACCACAACAAATAGGTAAGGAGATAAGGGATCGCCCTGTCTCAAGTCCTTCTTGCCCTGGAAGAAACCCACCGAGCTCCCATTGATTTTCAAAGAAAAGGAAGTGGTCGAGATGCATTGGCTGATCCATTCCACAAACACATTAGGGAAATTCCACCTCCTAAGTATATCAAGGATAAGGTCCCATCTCACAGAATCATAAGCCTTGAAAAAGTCCACTTTGATAGCACATCTAGGTTTGCCATGCTTGGTATGATAATCGTGAAGGAGCTCATGAGCCAGCAGAATATTATCACTTATCCTTCTACTAGGAATGAAAGCCGACTGATAATCACCAACTAAGGAGGTAAGCACCACCTTAAGTCTATTAGCTATCACCTTGGAGATGCACTTATAGGTAACATTGCAGCAAGAAATGGGTCGATAGTCCTCCACATTTGTAGATACATATTTCTTAAGGATCAAGGTAATAAACGGATGGTTGGTTTGTTTCAGCATTTTACCATTCTGGAAAAACTCCTTGACAACTTTAACAAAATCAGAACCAATAATCTCCCATGCACTTTTAAAGAACCTAGAGTTGAACCCATCCAGCCCAGGGGCTTTGTCCTCATCAATGCTGAACAGAGCCATCTTGATTTCCTCATCAGTAATAATGTTAATGGGAGCCTCACTCTGACCCCCAGTGATCAAATCGCCTATATTACCTTCCCATCTAGGATAATTCTCTTCGTTATCACTGTCGAGGCGTTTTGTGTAGTAGGAGGTGAACATCTGCTCAATCCTACCCATATCAATTATAGTCTCACCATTCTCCCCTTTAAGAGTCACGATTTTTTTTCTAGCTCTATTTCCAATAAGAGTTTTATGGAAATAAGATGTATTACTATCCCCAAGCTTCAGCCATTTCACTCTGGCTTGTTGTCTCAACTTAGATTCAAGAACCTCATTCAGCCTATAAAGACCTAACGCAACAGCTTTTTCCCCTTCAATGTTACTGAAATGGCTCAAGTTAGTACGTTGAATAGCTTCCAACTTCAGTCTCGCCTTGTTAACTCTTTGTTCCAGATCCGAGAACAGCCTCTTACTCCAAGCTTTTATTTTTGCTTTCACCCATTTAAGTTTGGTAGTAAAGGAGAACATGGCATTCCCGCTCACTTCCTCCACCCAAGCATTACTAACAACCTCAAGGAACCCTGGTTCCTTGATCCAGTAATTAAATAATTTAAATGACACTCTGGGCTTAACTCCATCATCATATAAAGTAACCACGGTAGGGGAATGGTCAGATATACCAGGTGGAAGGTACTCAGTAGTAGCAGCATTGAATAACTGTAGCCAAGCATGATTGACAAGAGTTCTGTCAATCCTAGATTTTATACACTCTAACCCATCAGATTTATTCGACCAAGTGTAGTAGTAGCCTTTGGTATTTATGTCAAGGAGACCAACCTGATCAATGGCTTCATTAAACTCCCTTTTAGCCCTCAAGTCAATAGGCCGACCACCGCTCTTCTCCTCCGCGCATCTAACAACATTGAAGTCTCCCAAAATGATTCAAGGCCCCAAGCAGTTAATACTTCTGACTTGGTTCCACATTCTCCTCCTTTCCAACGCCTCATTACAGCCATAAACAAAAGAGGCATAAAACGAAACACCAGTCTAATAATGGTAACAAGGGAATGTTTAATCTGGTCACTCTTGAATAACACACTCACATTCAAAATATTATGGTCCCACAGCACCCAAATTCTGCCTCGTAGACAATGTTCATAGTTTGAAGTAGAGGACCAACAAGAAGCAATGGCATTTAGGATGTAATTAGCATTAACACTCTTCACTCTAGTTTCAGCAATACCAAAAATGGTTAATTTATTAACAGCAATAAACCTCCTTATCTCAACTTACTTAGAGGGGGCATTAAGCCCTCTAATGTTCCACATTCCAACCTTCAGCATTTAAAAGATTTTCTTAGAGATCCTCTGGTCCCAGCCGATACCATCTCCTCTTGGAGGGCTTTCTCTCTTTGAAGTCTTTTCTTTCTTTCCTTTTTCTGTTGCTTTTTAGATCCACTAGATCCTTCTCCTTCGTTCAAAACCGTATTCACACTGCCCTCATCTTGGGGTAGACAATCAAAAGAGTTGCCACATTTCACCACACAGTTTGAAGTATTGCTTGACTCCCAGGGCTAAAAACGGCGACTCTGATTTTATCAGATTACCAACAGTATGGCCCTGATAAACACTAAAATCAACCAAAATCTGAGCTTGATCACCATTTTTACTAGAATTCACAAACGCACTTCCATGCTTATCTATTAGATCGTTAGAGGGGCCGTCAGCACCAAGGTTTAACCTCACCTCATCCTGATGTGAGGTCTTAGATCTAGGGCATATAATCAGATTCTAGGTGTCAATCACTCTAACATCAGAAGTTATTTCACCTTCCTCCAACCTGATCTTCGAAGAGGTTACATTCTCCTCTAGACCATTCTCCATGGGATTCAACGCTTTAGCACCTTCCACTTCACTTAGAATCTCCAATTCCTTATTGGTGAAGAGCGTACCTGTGGCCTGCCACTCTTTCCTAACCTTCTCCAAGGTAGGATAAGCTTTATCCGAGTGACCAAAGCACTTACAGGTATTACACATATTAGGAATCCAATTATATTCTATAGTAACCTCCTTCAAAATCTGAGGTTTACCAGCCTTAGCAATGTTAACAAATACAGATGTAGGGAAAAATGTGTTCCCCACCTCAACACATGCTCTAGCAAAGAGTAATCGACTACCATCATCAGTAGCCTGGTCTAGAGCAATAGGGAGTCCCACAGCGCTAGCAATGTAGCTCAATCCTTCAGTGGTCCAGAAAAGCATAGGCACATTAATCAATTTGATCCAAATAGGCACTCTACTCACAACACACTTCTCAACCGTCATATTAGGTTCCCAAGGCCTTAACACAAGCAGCTTCCCTGCTATGTGCCAAGGACCCCCTTCCAGAACCCAGTCCCTGAGCTTGGCATCGGAAAATTTGAACAAAAAGAACTCGTTGGGTAGCCCAACAACAGAAACTGAATTATCTTTCCCCTATAGTCTCTGAATAGCATCTCTAACCATCGAGAAAGGGAGCTTCTTCCTCAGAAAGTGCCCAACGAGGCATCCTTCCCATCTGCGAGAACCCTCAGTCAAAACTTGATCCGGAGGAGATATAATGACTCTCCCGTCAACAAAAGACGGTTTGTGGTATGTTAGCTTCTCTCTCGCACGCCCAGAAAGGGGAAACAAATCGCTCCACGCCGAGCCCTGGATGGGCCCATAAGGACGAGAACCATCGCTGCTACCACTGAGAGGAGGAAAGTCAGCGAAACACGAATCGAGAACAGGGAGGGCAGGGAACGGCAGGGCGGCTAGCAAGCGCCGGAACAGCCAGAGGACAAATCGCAGGCACAACAAATCGAGCTTTTTCAACAGGAGCACCTGCAGTAGAACCTACAAGGGTCAAAGGAGATTGACCGTTACTAGAAATAGTAATAGCCTGCAAACCAGAATTGGCGCCAAAACGAGAAAGAAGAGTTCCAGGTTGGGCTCGACCCAGACCTAAGAGACCAGGCTGAATCTAAGGGAGAAATAGTCGGGACAGGGGGAATGGGCCAACCCGACAGTACAGGAGCACCCGGATCAAGGAAGCTGGAGCAGACTGTCGAAGAAGGATTACCAGTAGGAGAGCCAAGGGGGCCAGGATGAGTAGGAGAATAATCAGGACGGGAGAGAATCTTCAACTGAGAAGCCATGACTGGCGAAGTAGAACCGAGGGAGAAAGGAGTGAGAGAAAGAAACAGAGGGGGAATAAACCAGCGGGAGACAGAGAGGGAAAGGAGAACCAGGGAGGAGGAAAAGAAGAATCAAAGCGGGGGGAGAGGAAAGAGGTAAAGAATCAGAAGAGGAAGGGAGAGGAGAAAGAAAGGGAGAGGAAAGGCAGAAAAAGGGAGGAGAAAGAAGAAGAAGAAGAAGAAAGCGAACAAAACAAGAAGGAGAAGGAAGAGCGTCGCGAACAGAGGAGACCAAGCACACCAGCTGAGAGGATTGAGCAGCGGGAGAAGGGAAAATAGTTCAACGCCGGCTAGGCAGGCATCAGAGGCTCATATGAGCCGAGCCTGAGCCCTGGGAAGGAGTAGAGGCTGATGGTGGCAAATCTTATTCATCAAGATTCACCAGTAACCCTGCCATTTCCTCTTTCTCTCTCTCTCCCTCCAGCCAGAGAGATTCTTACTACAAAGGGGTTGAAGGATGGTTTCAAGGTTCACTTTCGGTCCAGATTGTTCCTCAAACTGCTTAAATATATCTGATAGCTTTCCAACCATCTGCAGGTTAGCTTCGCAAAAAACATAGCAATCATCCGCAAAAAATAGATGAGAAACTAAAGGACAGCTTCTTCCAGCTTTAATCCCCTTGATATCCCCTTCTTGCTCCGCTTGTTTTATTCTAGTTGATAAGGCTTCGGTGACAAGAATAAATAGATAAGGTGAGAGTGGGTCCCCTTGTCGTAATCCTCTACCTGGATAAAACCTTTGAGAGGGGGAGCCATATACTAGGACCGAATAAGAAACAGCCCTAATACATTGCATAATTAAATGTATAAAATGATCCGAAAACTGACATTTATGCAAAATAGCTTCCAACAAATCCCACTTCACATGATCATATGCCTTACTCATGTCAACCTTTAATGCCATATAGTACTTTTTACCCTTATATCTTCTCCTGAGAGTATGAAGAATCTCATGTGCTATAAATATATTATCGATAATCTCAAGTCCCAGAACAAAAGCACTTTGAAAAGGGGATATTAGATCATTCAAAACGTATTTTAATCTATTAGCAATCACCTTGGATGTGACTTTATATATAACTTTGCACAAGCTAATGGGCCCAAAATCAACAATTTTTTCAGATTTGTAGCCTTTTGGTATGAGGGTGATAAAAGTTTCATTTAGTTCTTTTAATAGGAAACAACCATTCAAGAAAGTAAGAGCTGCTTGTACGATATTGAGTCCAACAATAGGCCAGAATTCCTGAAAATATCTTCCCGTAAATCCATCTGGTCCAGGGGCCTTGTCTGGTGCCAATTGAAAAATAGCCTTGTGAACCTCATTACAACTAAAAGGTTGAGAAAGGTATGAATAAGCATCAGAACTAATTTGATGGTTCAAACCCTCAAACTCAAAATCAAGTTCTCCATTATGGGTGGTTGCAAAAAGATCTGAAAAATAATCCACTACCAAACATTTAATGTCTCCCGGATCTATAATGAGGTCACACTTGTTGTTTTTTAGGCACACTAGTCGGCTAGTTATTCTTCTTTGAAGGGTATTAGCATGAAAAAAGTTAGTAATTCTATCTCCTTCCTTTCAACCATTGAATACGGGATTTTTGTCGCCAATGAATTTCCTCCCTTTCATAATAGCAGGTTGTTCAATTTGGGTAAGGTCCTTCAAATACTGAACTGTCAGGGCTTGACCCAGGCCCTGGCAGTTCCTAGCTAAAAGTTTCATTGGTTTCCGAGTGATTGTGCTTTCAGAGCCACCCAATCCAAATCAAAGTCATTCGAGAAAGAATTGTATGGTTGTACAACTATAATGGAATCTAAATTGTAACATACCTCAACGTGATGTCGGAATGTTGTTTGGGCGTTCTGAGCATTTGGAGAATTCCAAGGCGAGTACCCGCAAGCTGATGCTAGAGTATGATTAAGGTCCGGTTCGCTTTTGCAATCGAAAATGATTAGACCATGTTCTGTAATCCGCCGCAATTTGATACTTCTGCTTGTACCTGGAAATTGATTAGCATCAGAAAATTCATTAAGAAAAGCTCACTCATCAGCCGCCGTTCTTCGTTTACGTTTATGCCAGCCATCACCATTGTGATCCTCCACTTCTTCATCGGAGGAAGAATACTTATGTAATAAAGTATACGAGGTGGGTTGTCCTCAATATGATGAGAATGTTGTCTAAAATTTTGTCGATCTATTCACTCGTTTTCACTTTCTAAGAATACACAAATTTGCAGGCAAGGAAACGCTCATAGGACTTCCAACTTGAGACACCACCATAGACGCCCGGTCTGAGCCATTACCTTGATTAGTTTGATCTAATTCTTGAATTCTTACTCCTGAATCGAATGTTGTTATCATGAAAAGAGGAAGAAATCTGGTTTGGGCAAAGGGAGGGATCTCGGGCTGCCCAAACGAAACTATGAAGTTGGGAAGCGGGCCCCGAAGGATCAAGAGAAGCCAAACCCAAATTATTTGGGCTTGGAGGGGTCGGGCCCAAAACGGGTTGTCTCTCAGGGGTTAACCCCAAATCAGTTGGGCCTTGACTATTAATGTTTATATCATTTTGGCCCAAAGTCTGAAGCTGGAATGTTGCAATGATGTTAGCTTGAACCCCATGCCAAGCTTCAGTATGGATTAATATGTCGTCAGCATCCGTACTCTGCAACCTTCTGTCCAAGCCGTGTCAACAGCTGATGTCACCTCAATATTGTCATCATGGTTGGTGTCGTGCATTTGATTTATGGTATCATTCCAACTTCGATCATTCCACTGGTTTCAACCACCTATCGTCGGCACCGAAGTAGACCTGAAAGGGTTACTTCGGTTTTGAAAGCCCCTCTAGTCTCGACCCATGACAACTGAACGATTACGTCCAGTAAACATCTGAATACTTCGAAACTCAACACTTTCCATGTCAGGGGAAAGTATAGCATTCTGCAATCTTCGTTCAATAGCCGCATTGATAAATCGTTGTGATTTCTTACAATATCTTGAAGTGTGCCTGATAACTCCGCATCTAGTGCATAATCTTTCAACTCGGTCATATTCAAATAGCACTTGTAATGGTTCACTAGTCGTCGCCGTCCGGCAAAGATAAACTATTGGAATGACTGGTTCATCTATGGGCATCCTAACCTTGACCCGTGGAACAAGAGTAAGTCATGGTTCTTCCTCATTCACTTCAACCTCCTCTACCTCCCCTGCAACTCGACCTAGCTGAAAAACCAGATTCCTGGTATAACGTTCAAGAGGAATACCCACTAGCTCAATCCACAAGGAAATTTCAGTGATTCTGAACCCCTAAACAGAGTTTCAGGCTCCCAAGGTCTGAGGATCAGAAGCGCTCCTTGTATTCCCCACGAGCTACGAAGTAGAAGAGTCTCCCTATCACTCTCGTTCGCACAGACGAAAAGAAATATACCTTCCTGAAGAGTATAAATGTTTATACTGTCTTGAAAGTCCCAAATGGAATCAAGGGTGTCTGCGAAATCATCAACAGTAAACCTTCTATCATCAACTATTTTACCAACAAGACTATGTCAAATAGTGTTTAGGCCCTGTGGATTGGGTTCAGAATCACCCGTCATTATCACAGCTCGCTGATAAGTAAATCTCATCTGCCTTTGAAACGCTATCCCCAAATCATCTATTTCATCTTCTAAGTTTGGTCTTGTATCTTGTCGCCATTCAGATGGTCGTGACCCTATTCTGGCCGAAACCATAGGTCGTCGCTGGATTTCCATTCTCTTAAAAGCTTACTTTCCAGATCAAGGTGTAACGCACGTGCATTATTACTAGTAACATAAAATGAGTGTCCAATACCATTCGACATATAAAAATTAAAAACTTGTAAATTAACTTCATTTAGTTTTGATTAAATTAATTAATTAATATTACAATTGATTACCAAAAATTTAACTAATGTATTATTTAAATATAAATTAAATATTTGTAAAATGGATTCAGTTCTATCAGGATATACCTGCATAGACCTGATTCTTAACAGTTTCATCTTCTATAGAACCAATATCGGACCCTTTAATGACCCGGCTCTATAAACCCGAAACCAGATCCTTCTAAACGGGTTTGATTCTATCAGATTTAATTATCGGGTACCCATTGACACCCCTACCCGCAACTAACCAATCTGTAAAAACCTGAACTCCAACTGTTTTAAGTTAATTGAGGTTGATGGGTCGGACCAGCTCTACTTGGGAACAGGATAGACTCATTTGACTAATATGGGACAACAAGAATGCTGCAAGAATTCCCCGTTGTTTCTGATGGCTTTCTCTGTTTTATAGTCTGGTCCGGGACGGCTCCGGAGGGTCTACACCGGCTTCCGTACACCCATTTGTACATCAATAATGGCACGCGTCAGTGTCCTGTTAATTTGAATTTTTATTTTAAAAAATAAAAAAATAAAACACCACCACCCCAGCAGCACGGTGACCCCACAACTACCGTCATCACCACTCCTATCACAACCACCACCAGCCCACCACCACCACCCGCACCCGCACCCCACCACCACCATCCGGACCAGATGATGAAACACAGAACGCTACAAATGATATGAATTCGGACGCACCAGATTAACGTATCAAACCCACAGCTCTGGTTCCATCTGTGGAGCACTAACTGTCAAAGTTAGACACAAGTAATCATATCAAGATTGATCATACAACCACCAGTCCTAGCTGTCATCGATATGGTGCTTGTCTCGTTGAATGATTTTCTCTTCATAATTGTTTGATGTATTTTACTTTCTTCTTTTGAGCGTTTGGAAAAATCTAGATCTTCTGAGCCTTTCTTTTGACTTGTTGGAGTTTCAGTGAGAAACGATTTGAAGGGAAAATGGGTTGCCACGCGATTCATTCCTGGACGTTCTGTGGTCTTGTTGGGGCTTTTCTGGATCTTGCTCTGGCATCTCTCTTGCTCTGTGGATCGACTCTCATCTTCCTCGCTTCCAAGTTCTTGGGGTTATTAGGATTGTATTTGCCCTGTCCTTTCCATGGATTTTTCAGTGATCCCAATCGTGGGATGTGTTTGCAGAGATTGTTTGTTGATTACCCAATTGGGAAAATCTCTTCTGTTCAGATGTCTGTGAAGAGTAATTTCCCTTTTGATTCAACCTGGATGAAAGTCCAAGGTTGCCAATTGAATGTGAAGTTAGTGAGGGATAGAGACCGTGTTGTTGTTAATGGGGCTGCGGAAATGGATGGAGAACCATCTTGCAGCTCGACCTCAGATGTGAGGAGATCACAGAACTTGGTTGCAGGGGATGCAAAACCCAGGCATGAAGTGAATGGTTTTGGGTCAATGAATTTTCTTCCTGTACGTCAAGGCACTTGTGGTGTTTATGGAAATAGGAATCTGAATCAGAAGCCAAGTTCTGGTCTTAGGCGGCACTATCGTAGAGCTGCAGTTGATTATGGAAAAGTCTCATCTGTTTCATCACCTGATACTTGGCGGTTAAATGTTCCAGATATCTCTTACTCACCTTACAGTCTCAGTGAGTTGAGAAATGAAATTACTGAAGAAAGTTCGGTGCCTGCAAATTCTGGAGGAGACGTCCTTCAAAGTGAGTGTGAATTTTGACTAAACCTGCTGTTTTAAGTTTGATTTGCTGTTTCTGCTTAATTTTTTCAGTCCTTTGTGGAAACTACTGATGTATATGATTCCTTGAGCGTAAATTGATTGTGAGTTGCTGAGTTTCCAAGTTTATTCATCAGATTATATAAAAAATGGGAGTTTATCTTATCTCTGTACCATGTGTTTTGGTGTAATTTTTTCGAGATTTTAGATGATGATGGGGCCGCTGACTTGGGCAGCAGTTTGGGTGAAAGAAGTCTGCTTGGCTATGAAGTGAACAAGGGAAGTAAGGCCACAGCAGAATTGGTCGACAAAGCTCGAAGCAAGCTTCATTTTGATGAAAATGAGGACAATGCGATAAGAGTCTTGGAACAATCACCTGAGGAAGAGCTTGCTGCTCTGTACCTTGAGCTGGAGAAAGAAAGAAATGCTGCTGCAACTGCGGCTGATGAAGCCATGGCCATGATACTACGTTTGCAAAAGGAGAAGGCATCGATAGAGATGGAAGCTCGGCAATATCAAAGGTTGATAGAAGAGAAATCTGCTTACGATGTGGAGGAGATGAATATTTTGAAAGAGATTCTCTTGAGAAGAGAGAGGGACAAGTATTTTTTGGAGAAGGAAGTCGAAGCTTACAGGCAGATGTTGCTTCCTGGAAATGAGCAGTTGGAAGGTGATGTGGACGATAAGGCAGACACATGTGGACAGAGGCCTATGTTTTCATTTGATTCAAGTGAGAATCCAGTAATGATGATGCTGCAGCAGATTAATGAATCCATTGGCAACAAGGAGGTAGTGACAAATGGATACAGATTCTCAGATTATGAGGGTGCATCTATTGAGAAACAAAATTGCCCATTTGATTTTAGAAAAGAATCACCTTTACCTGATTGGGTAGAAGATGCTGCTGTTCTGAAACAAAGGGATATCCATAGGAAAGTAAGTATCGACAAACATCATCCTTCTGGATCAGGACACCGAAATGATTGGAGCCAAGAGTTTCAGGAGAAGGGGATGAGGGTATCCATTGATGAGAATCCATCTTCTCCTCGAGTGGAGAGGAAGAAGTTGGAGGTGGATTCTGAGCTACTTAAGTTGGATAATTCTCAAGGACATAAGGAGGTCGATACCAATTTTCCATTTGGTGGCGATGATCTGGGAACAGATGTAGATCAAGGAGACCACGGCCCATTTCGTTTTTCATTGGATACTGAACCAAGTGTTCATGATGTTCATGTCATTGATGATAAGGAGAAAATTGGTGAAGGAAATGAAATGTTGTCAACTAATCCTGCTTTTGACAGGCCTAGAGAACATGACCTTCCATTTGAAGCTTCATTGGTCCCAAGGAATGATGTTTTAAGTGATCAGCCAAGTATGAGCAAGAAGACAGAAACTGAGCCAGACACTAACAGAAGCAGTTCAGACATGACTACTATGTTGCCTTCCGTGGGTAATTCACGAGGCAAAACCTTGCTTTCTGACTTGCGGAGGAATTCCGTATCTGCAATAGATAATGAAATGTTGAAAATTGACAATGAAGTTGGGTGGCTTAGAGACAGGCTAAGGATTGTAGAAGAGGGAAGAGAGAGGATGAGCTTCTTTGTGGAGCACCGGGAAAAGGAAAAGTTGCAATTGCAACTTTTGGAGGGCATTACCAACCAGCTTAGGGAGATTTGACAGCTAACAGATCCTGGAAAAGCTGTGCTCCAGTCTTCTTTACTCCCTCCATCTTGTAAGGTGTGCATGAAATATTTCAATCATAATAGTTTGCATCTGCATGCAATATTAGAGATGGTATAAGATTGAATAATGTTTTTGTGGTTATAGCATCTACTATTTTCACGAGTGGAATTTGGTACTGTAGTATTTCCTTATTTCCATGCATAACATGATTCTGTCTTTTTATCTATTGTAAGTGAAATTCTTTTTAGGCTTAAAGTGAATCTATTAGTCTTTACTTCTTTTTTCCCTTATTCCAGCTTTAAGAATTAAACATCAGACAGGATCAACTGTTCCCTCCCTCCCTCCATCCCTCTCTTTGTATATGCACATACACATATGTGTGTGTGTGTATATATATATATATATATTTATTTATTTATTTTTATTACACATTATATCCTTTATTAGGAATCTTGAGGCTGTGCTTTATTTTATCCTGGTCCCAAACTTTGCAGACCATTGATTGCTTGCTAGTGCGTAGTCAAATTTAATCACATATCTTTTTTTTTGATAACTTGGGTGTCTGGGCCTTAGGCCCGAAAAATTAATGAAAATTATCAAAGCCAGGTTCCAATCCTGAAATTTAATCACATATCTTAGAATGCTTGAATGAAATTTGAAGCATATTTCTCTTGGGTGGCTGATGAGTACTGAATACAATATAATCACTGTAAGTGAAACATTAAGCATTATTATTTTGTAGTAGGAATAGCAAGATTCTGTTGATAATGGCATGGGAAATTCTGTAAGTGTATCAAATCTAAAAATATGAAGTATGAGGGTTAATAAAAAAAGATAATAAGATAAACAGCAGAACAATAAGAACAAAACCAAAGAAATTTCAGGAGTGTGCTAGATATCAGAAATGAATAAATGCATTGTCAAATGAAAGACAATAGAAGCAAACACATTGCTAATGTACAGGTAATCACAATCAAGATCAAATCATCAAAGATAGTCCGTCAGTCAAATAAAATCATTTTTTTTAAAGAAAAAAAGAATTAGATGAAGGAGATAGGAAACTTCCCTGCCTAATGGCTTTGTTGAATGCTTGATTCAACGACGAATCTTTCTTAGAGAAAATCAGTCGAAGGTTTAGATAATTGCAGAGGAGATCTGTTGGAATTGGTCAAGAAACTATGAGATTGGAGATGGATGTTGCTGCCCAAAAATAAATAAAGTAAAAGTGTAGAGAAGTGTTGCAGAGTCCTAGAAACTTTTTTTTGAAGTAAAGCAAGTGAAGGATTTGTGTCTCTTCCTAGAGAAGGGGGAAGAGTTATGCAGTGGACTAGATGAAGGTTTATATGTGAATTGTTGTGTGATATAGTGAATCGAGCTTCTGTGTGAGCGAGTATAGGAGGGTGATGGACTAGATGAAGATTTGAAGGGGAAGGTGCCATTTGCTTCCAAGGCACGTTGGATAGCAATGCGATGGTGGATGAATTTATCAAATGAGGTGAGGCATAGTATGGATAACTGAAACTGAAATTCTGGAGCAAGAGCTCGGATAAAATTGGACACAAGGAAATGTTCACGTTGCTTGCAGGGAAGTTGGCTGGCTAAGGTTCTCCAACATCTATAGAATTGGCTAAAAGTTTCATCATGCTTTTGTTTCAAGTTTGCTAAGTCATCTAAGGTTACTTCTGTTTCTAGGTTATAGGAAAATTGGCTAATAAAGAGATGGGATAATTGAAGGAATGAAGTGATAGATTGATTAGACGGGCGCGTAAACCACGTAAGAGCAAGTTCAGTTAGACTTTGGGGGAAATAATTGAAGTCGAAGAGCGTTATTGTCTTGAAAATCACCACACTTGATGAGGAACGATTTAATATGGGTGTGAGTATTTTCCGTGCCAACGTATAGGCTGTGTTTGGTTAGTCGGAAAAGGATAGAAAGGAAAGTAAAAGAGCACTTTCCTTTACTTTCCATCGTTTCCCCTTGATTTTGGGAAAAGTTTGAGAGGCTTTTCACTAAAAATGGAGCACTTTTGGAAATGTACTTTCCAATGGACCCATATTTTCCAACGAACCAAACACATTGATTTCATTGGAAAGTTAGTTTTCCTTTCCTTTCCCATAAATTCTAACTAACCAAACATATCGATAGCGTAAATTGTGGGATGAAGTTTGGTGGGAAGGGAACATAAGTGATGGATGAAAGGAAATGGTAAGGAATAAAGCTCATTTAGTGAGAGTATTTGGGAATGATTTTTCTGTTTGTCTATTTCAGTGTTTACAAGTTTCTTTATTATGTGTTCCAGGTTCACTTGTGGGGTTTGGAGTATAGGAAGTATTTGGTCTTGTGTAGGTTGTAATGAAGGAATGGGTCGTGGGTTAGGACTAGGTGATGGGATGGTGTAGAGAACAGAGGGGGCTTGTATTTGTGTTTGTGACGGACCAGCAGGGTTATCAATAGGTTGCTGATTTTGGGTGGGGGGTTGTTAGGTGTTTGGTTTTGATTTAATTTTTGGCGTACTTCCTCGTTTTCGGTGGCAAGTACGGCTAACCGTTGGTTTAAGGCAGTGAAGGCTTCTTCAAAGGGTGATGGGGCATTGTTCAGCTGTAGGTTTTTCAACAATTAATGTATTGGCTGACTGTAAGATGGGAGGGTTGGGGTTAATAGGAGCGTCAATAGTGATGTTAGGGATGGTGAAGTAAGCAGCCATGAGGTGTCTAGATTTTCCTCTAGTTAAAAAAAAAAGGCACACAATGTGATCAGGTGTGTGGGGAGCTCGGGCATACCAAAATGCAAGTATATCAAATTTAAAAGTATAGAGTATGAGGGTTAATAAAAAAGATAATAAGATAAACAGCAGAACAATAAGAACAGAACCAAAGAAATTTCAGGAGTGTGCTAGATATCAGAAATGAATAAATGCATTGTCAAATTAAAGATAACAGAAGCAAACACATTGTTAATCTACAGGTAAT
>JAUPMG010000011.1:3034815-3048854 GCA_031762675.1 Pachysandra terminalis
TGTGTATAAAAATTAGAAGCTAACCTAATAGAGTTGGACACGAATCCAAACTAAATTAGAAAGTGTTCTTGACCATAGTATATTGCCAACTGTTGGCATGACTTATACCAAAATTCTTTCTCATCAAAATAGAAACCAAAGCAAATCTGTTTGTTTGGAAAGAACGTGGATCTTGTCTCGAGATTTGATCATGGGGATTAATGCCACGTGGATCTTGGCTTGGGTTTTGAATATGAAGATTCATGCTGCCACGAATGCCAATTATCTTAACAATTGTATTACCTTTAACTCGGAAAACCTTCTTGAGAAAGTGCTCCCAACCCTCTTTTTCATTTAGAAAATGCAGCTTGTGAGGAGGAATTGTCTGCTTGTAGAGCTACATCTCTAAGGGTGTAAATGAGATGAGCCGAGCTGAGCTTTGTTCAGCTCTGTTCGGGCTTGTAAAATCTGGACAAGGCTCAGTAAAGAATTTTAGGCTCAGGCTCGTTATTTTTTCAAGGCTCGGGCTCGGCTCGCAAAAACTTGGCTTGTAAAAAGCTCGGCTCGGCTCGTGAAAGCTCGGCTTGCAAAAGCTCAACTCGTGAAAAGCTCGGCTCGTGAAGGCTAAAGCTTGAAGACTTTTATGAACTAAGATCAATCAAACACTCAACTTTGATATCCTATTCATCAAAAGAAAAAAAAAAATAAAATCAGATCATATGAAAATTTGTTTTAAATTAGATTTAACAAAATAAAAGAAGGAAGGAAAAAAAAAAACTGAAAAAAAAAATCTGAAAATATATAACTCATTGCCGTGTGCTTACTGTGATTGGAAGCTTGAAGACTTTTATCAACTATAAGATGAATCAAATAAAGCTTAGAAAGCTTGAAGACTTTTATCAACAAAGATGAATCAAACAAAGCTTAAAATTTTAAATGAAACTTGGAAGGGAAGCTGAACGGTTTCTTCCATTGGAAGAAAAGAATATCCCAGACTCCCAAGACCACCAAAAGTCAATTAATTAATTAAGATTTTTTAATTAATTTTCCTTGAACATCCAACTAATTAATTATGTATTTAATAATTAATATTATATATAAATATATTTGGGTGCTCAAGGTAAAGTAATTAAAATCCTAATTACTTTAATTGACTTTTGGTCTTGGGATTTTCTTATATATATGATACCGAGCCGAGCCTACCTAAGCTCGGCTCAGGCTCGTTAAAATAATGAGCTTTCTTGCGGGTGGTAAGCATGATTCGACCATCTCCACAGTCGTTTTGGAAATGCCTTAGCAAGTAGATCCCAAGCTAATGTTTTCCATATATCATCAAATACAACCAGATATAGCTTTCCTTGTAGGGTTTCAAATAGCTTCCTCCCCAGTTGCTCTTCATTCATCCTTTCAACCACCTCCAACTACTCTTTCGTTGGTGATGATATCACTTGCTTTATGGTGCTCAGCGGAAGATCTCTTACTCTATACTCTTGAGAGACATAAACCCAAGCACGGATTTGAAATCCCCTAGTGGAGAAATATGGAAGAGGGAGAAAGAGTATTTTGGGAACGAGTGGTCGCGCTACAGTGCACCACCACTTGTTTTAAAAAACAATTAAAAAAAATAGAATCAATTTTATGAAATTTCAAAAAGCATTACTGACTTTAATATATTTACGAAAGTATAACTAAAAATGAGTTTCCCCTAATAAGAATTCAAGATAGACTAAATGGTCCAGCGATAAAATTTTGCTTATGTAAGTTTTGTCCCCATGGTGGCATGGAGTTTTTGCAAAGTATCCATAAATATTTTCGGATTAGCGACGACTTCGTTGTACTGTGCAAGTCGTTCCGAGTAAAGAGGAAATGTTGGAGGTGAAGAAGATGATATCATACAGGGTATTTATCATTTACCTTGACACCATTTGGTTGAGTAAAATCGTTTTATGCTCAGACGGGGTATTTATCATGTACCTTGACACCATTCAAAACATGACATTTTTAGTTTGTAGGTGTAAGCTCTACTAGTCATGCATAGGGGTGCAACTTGGGTTGGGCTAACCCAAACCAAACACGACTTTGGGTTTGTTTGAGTTGGGTTTTTATCACTTTGAATCGGTTTTGTGTTAAAAAAAGCCAACTCAAATTAATTCGCTTCAGTCTTGGGTTAGGGCTTCGGGTAATCCAACCCAACCCGAATCCCCGGTTAATAATATACATATAATATATATTAGAAGTATGTATTAGAATTTAGGGATTTGTAAGAACCCCTCTAAATTTTAGAGCTTAAGTAATTGCACATTGTTAAGGTTAGTTTAAACCCAATTATATGAATCAAGTTGTGATTGTGCTTATCAACCCAAATTAACATGACCCAAACCAACCCGAAATTGTAATTTGGGTTGAGTTGGGTTTATGGTTTACAAAGTAAAATCAGTTTGGTGTTTGGGTTTTAAATCGGGTTGGGTTGAGGTCAACCTGACCCAAACCGAATCGAATTGTACTCCTAATCGTGCATAAATCTCATTGATACGTCCCATGTTGAAACGAGTCATTGTATATAACAAAAACCCTGTACAGACAAAAATGGAGTTTTTTGTTTGTTTGTTTACCTCAATATTGAAAACGGCATGGGAAATAGAAACGGTTTGGTATTCCCTTGGAGAATCCCCTCCCAACCAAAACCCACACCCACATACCAATACAGGAAATTTTCTCATTAACACTATATTAGATTATCATTAATTACACACATTTATAACCTTCTTTTCTTTTAAGCTTCCTTTGTTTTATATTGTCATTTTCATTTATTTTTAGGGCCTATTTTGGTTGTGATTCTCATCTTCCATTTCCTCAATTCTATTATATATCATCATCATCAAAATCAAAACCGAAGTAAGGGTTAGTATTTTTTATTATAGAATCTTGGCTCCGCCCCTGAGTAACCGAGTCATCTAAAACTGGCAATTTTTGAATCAATCCACCAATCTGCTCAAGCTCAATCCAATTTAACGGGTTCAGGTTGACATGTTTATTAATTGAGTTAGGTTTTACCAACCCTCCTGAAAACTTGTTTACCCGAACCAACCCACCAATTTGTTGGGTACCCGTTTAAGTGGTCTTTAATAGATTTAAAATTATTTTATTATTTATTGATATTTTTAAAATTATTTATAAATTAAAAATACCTATTTTCTTTTTTTTTTTTAAGAAATTATGTTCAATAAATATTTTAATAGTATTTATTAAATTTTAATAAATTATATTAACACCCCCCCCCCTGAATTTGGCATAATAGCAACAAATACCCTTTAGATCTATTGTTTGAAAATATGCTACGACAAACACTTTCCGTTAATAGCGATCAATAAAGTAACGGAATATTTGCATTTTGCTTATAACAACATATTCTAAAGATGAAAATACCCTTGTATAAATTGTTTAATGATCTTAAGAACAAAATAGGTGCTTATATGAAAGAAGAAAGAAGCTTTGTAACAATGAAAATTGTGAAAACTTTAACTATCTCTTATAATTATAGGATACATTAGTAATTTACTTTGTTATCCTTGTAATATATTTGAACGTAACTATTGATAGAGGGGTATTATGGTCAAATGATCAGTTCCTGTTAGAGATCATTAGAGCCCCTCTAGTTTAAGGGAAACTTGTTACTATTATACCAAACCTAAGGAGGTGCCAATGAAATTTACCTTTGTTATATTTTTATTTTAATTCCAAATTAAAATTTTAAAAATTAATTAATTAACTAAAAAATAAACATATTATGTGAGTTTAACCCATTTATTAACGGGTTGGGTGTGGTTCCATGATTCCCAATCCGCTAGTAAACAAACCTACTTACAATTCGTCTAATCCCGAGTCTTCGACGCGATAGGGTTAGGAGTCTTCTATTGGGACGGGTTAAGCTTTGTCAAGACCTGCCCCTTTTGCCATATACCTAGTCTCTAACCTGGCTTTTGCTTTAAAGCTTGAGCATCCCTTCATCCGTACTGTTCAAACCCGACCCAATACTCCACATGTAAATGAAAATTTGAAGAAATCAAGGCCAAAACCACGCCATCTATATATAGGTTTGTAAATGGGCCGTGCCGACTGTGGGCTGGCCCCGGCATGGCGCCCAGTTTAGTTTTAAGTAGGCACGACATGGCATGCCACGTGTCGTGCCAGTCCGAGCATTGCTCCTAGACTGTGCCCTTGTTGGGCTTGGGGTTGGAGTCCAGCGTACCGTGCTTGGGCATGGTCCATGGGCCGCCAAACATGGCATGCAAATATGCGGGGCTCAGCCCGGCAAGCACTGTTGTGTCATCCCGGTGAAGCCAATCCAGCCAGTTTGGCCGAATTCTTGCCAAAACTTACCATTTTTTCACAATAACGATTAGTTTTGGCATGTTTTTCATTTAAAAATATAGTTTGACCAAATTTACTTCCCACTATCCAAACAATGGCTAGTTTAAAGCAAATTTGGTCTTTTTGATACTAAAACATGCTTATAAACATGTAACACTGCTCAATTCAATTCACAACAATCTCTCTTCAACATCTCTCAAGCGTCCAAGTCTCAATAGCTCTCTCTTGAATCAAACTTTAAATTCTCAAAGTCTCAATTCTCAACTCTCATGACTACAATTTCAAAAACAATGAAGTGAACAAGAAGTCTTAAGAGTTTGAATTTGGATTTAGGGAAGCTCAAAAAGGTATTTTTTTTAGTTTTATTCTACATATATATATATATACTAAGGACTTCTCTCCTTCGAACTTTTTTATATTAAGTATCACATAATTAAATTATAGTATGATTATATTATATTTTATATTATTTAAATAAAAAATGGCTGGTAGGGCAAGCGGGCGGCCCAGCAAACCCCCTCAGCACGACCTGGAGCCCGGCACGCCCCAGCCCGTGTCATGGCCCCGTACCGTGATGGGCCTGTTCTGTTGAACGTGCCGTGCCAGCCCATTTATATGCCTACCTATATATACACATCAAAAACCCTAAAAAGAGAGAGAGCGAGAGAGTGAAAATGGTGTCAGGATCAGGTATCTGCGCCCGGAGAGTGGTGGTCGACGCGCGCCACCACATGCTCGGTAGGTTGGCTTCTATCATTGCGAAAGAACTCCTCAACGGCCAGAAGGTCGTCGTCGTCCGGTGCGAGGAGATCTGTCTCTCCGGTGGACTCGTTCGACAGAAGATGAAGTACCTCCGCTTCCTCCGCAAGAGAATGAACACCAAACCCTCTCACGGCCCCATTCACTTCCGAGCTCCGGCTAAGATCCTTTGGAGGACCATTCGAGGGTTGGTTTTGTACATTTTTTTTCTCTCTTCTTCTCAAACCCTAGAACCAGATTAGTCTTTTTGTTTTGTTTGTTTATTTAATAGGTGATCGTTTTCGTTTTGTTTGATGAATGTTTGTTTTGTAGAATGATTCCTCACAAGACCAAGCGTGGAGCTGCAGCTCTTGCTCGATTCAAGGCTTACGAGGGTATGCCACCTCCGTATGATAAGATTAAGAGAATGGTTATTCCAGACGCTCTTAAGTGAGTTTTTTTTTTAGTTGGATTTGTTCTACATCTGTTTCGATTAATGTGTTTGCTTTTATTTTGTTTTGTTGCTTTATGTTGATTGGTTTTGACATTTTGCTTTTGAAAAAATTAGGGTTTTGAGGCTTCAGAAGGGACACAAATATTGCTTGTTGGGTAGGCTCTCGTCGGAGGTTGGATGGAATCATTATGATACCATCAAGGTCAATTTGTGTTCTTCATTGCACTGGTTTTTTAATGTTTAGTATTTTGTATTGTTCATTTTATTCTTGTAAATCCTAATATATGTTTAGTTTGAAAGCAATATTTACTCTTGCAATTCATTATTATTTGTTTGTTATCTTAACACTAATAGCTAATGTTGCTTTATGATCGGTGGGTTTACAATTGATCATAAATTTAATTAGTCTGCTATATTTGTAATCTTAATTTTTTTTTTTTTACAGTTTTTCAATATCTTTGTATGGTTTGAACAATTCATGTTTGCTCGTGATGTGGATTTTCTGTTTTCTGTTTTTTGCTAAACTGTATATTAATGATTGTTTGCGCTCTTGTACTGAATAGAGTTTCTTTGGTTACTTGGGCTGCGTTTGACACTGCTTAATTAAGTACCTATTGGAGCTTATAACTATTAAAGCACTTTTTCAAGTTGTAAGCGTGTTTGATAACGATGAATGGATAAGTGCCTATCCATAAGTAGTAGTAGAGTAAGATAGCCCGTAAGCAGAAGTTGCTCTCAACAACTTCTCCTCACCACTTATGTGGGAAGTGGTCCCATTGAGTTAATTATCCAACGAGTGCTTATCCAAACGCACAAGCCAGGCCAAATGCAGCCTTGAATGCTATAAAAAGTGGTCTAGTGCTGATCAGCTTTGGTCCCTTGTGAAATGGCCAATTCCTTGTTTGTGTGCTTATGCCAAGTTTTTGTTCACTTGCAAGTTGATGGAGCTGGATGTCTAAATTTTTTCCAACATGCTTGTTGTAAGATAATGCAGCTGAATTTTAACCTTGAAAAATTGAGTGATGAGTGATTGCTTTTTTACTCGGTATGAATGCTAAGCAGTAGATTATAGTTTTTTTTTTTAAATAATTTTTTATTTCTTTATTTTTATGGAAAATGAATGACTGAAAGTAAACATACGTACTTGCAGTTTGGTAATTTAATTCTTGCAATTGGAATGGGTCTGGTGCTGCTGCCTTTTGGCCATTGAGCTGGCTCCATACTCAATATTGTTCGGACCCACCCTAACCCAACTTGAGGATTCAAACATTCATTCCAAACTGTACTTGACCTGATACACTCATCTCAAATCAAGTTAGTCTGAAACTTCTTAGCCCCTGCTCCAACCAATTTTGTAATTGTAGCTTAGGTTTGTTCAGGATAAAAGATGGACAGTGTTAATATTAGTAGTACTAATAGTGTATCTCGTGAGCATGATTGCTTATTTTTAACAATCTAGGGTTATATCTAACATCTCTGTGCTTATGTTTGGTTGGGTCACCTGAAGTCATAATCCTAATCCAACCAATCGTAAACCTAGTTTGCATTTTCTAACACATATCTAAAGTGTGTTTAAAGTCCAACCAAATTTCCATCCCTATCTATCATGGATTAATGACATTAAGCTCCCCTATATAGGATCAACAAGGTCAGGTTTCGTTGTGGGCATTACTTCAACAGGTCAAGTCCACATATGATACGTGCTTTCACTAATATAGACATGAAAAGCACAATAGACTGGGTTTATACCAATCGGAATGTGCAGTGTAAAAAAAGGGGGAAAAGTCTCAACAGTTTTTGCATTTTGGTGTACCTCTTATACTGTTCTTAAGATAAGTGTATTTTGCTCTAGTCATGGATTTGTTAGGAGGATGGTTGAATAGAGAATGAACAACTTATATTCATGGAAGTTTGCTTCCTTAAAATGAAACACCCCCGTGTCTAATTTTGTCATTGCGTGTATTCTAAGTTTTGTCTTAGTTTTGAAACGAACACTATTGCTAACCTTGCCCACATTCGTATAGTTTCCTCTTTCCATTTTTGTTGCACTTAAGAGTTTTCCATTCCCATTTTTATTTTTTCCTGTTTAACATTGATATGGTTTGACCATGCTGCTGAAGTTAAATTGAATTTGCATTTTTTGGCCCAGTGATTGTTCTGAAAGTATGGTGAGTTGGTAACTGACTGGCAAAACCTGTTTGCAAGTTTCTTTTCTAATTATCTTTATTTCTGACTTGTCCACAGGAGCTTGAGAACAAGAGGAAGGAGAGGGCCCAGCTGACTTATGAGAGGAGGAAGCAATTGACCAAGCTGAGGGTCAAGGCTGAGAAGGCCGCCGAGGAGAAGCTTGGCTCTCAATTGGACATCCTTGCCCCGGTTAAATACTAGATTTTTTTAGTGGAAAAGTTGGTTATTCGTCAAACACGAGGATTTTGATGAGTTTCATTGCTGTTGAATTTTTTTTATATTTACTTATTCAGTTTTGAAACCTAGTTAATTTGTTTTCTGAATTGTGGTAACATTCTCTTGTATCAATCAAGAGTTGTCCAAGGCTTTTGGCATGGATCTCATAAAATTATATGTGTTTTATTGTTTGCCAGAGCTCTTTTGATTAATATTCTTAAGAACTTTATGCCTCTTAATGATGCCTTGTTGAGGATCTATGTACTTGAGAATTCATAATGTCTTCTTTGAAGTTGACCATTATTTTGCGGATTGGTTAACTAGTGAGAAGATCTATTATCTTGATATACTTGAGAATTCAAAATGTATTCTGTGAAGTCATTTTGCGGATTGGTCAAGTAGCGAGACCTGATTTCATGATGTTAGTGGGTTGCTGTTTGATTTTGGATATATAGCTTGAAGGTCTTTCTTATGTGGGGGATGAAGGATTGCTCTTTATTTCAATCAGTAAATTCAGAAATCGAGTCAATTAGCAGCAGAGGTAGGTGGTGTTGTAGGCCAATGTGCTGTGATGCAATTGTTCTGGCTATCTAAATATGATATTCCATGTTTCTAGCAGAGTTGAAACATTATTTTTTGTCTACGAACTCAAAAAACAGTTTATTTTTAGTTCATCGATGAATCTGAGGTCGGCTTAGAAGGAACTTAATGCACTTTGATTGCTTCCAAGTGCATTAAGTTCCTTGTCAAAATTGGACTAGGTCAATTTGGATGTACAAGAAAAATGCATCAAATGGTCTTGACTGATGATTGTTCAAATGTGATCACATAGAATACGTATATATCTGTAATCAAATTCATTAAATTTCATTTACTTTAATCTCTTGTCCAAGTAGATGAACGCAGTTTATTTCAACAGAATTCAAGTAATATTCTCAAAACAGAATACAAAAGAATACTTGTACTAAAAATATTTTGTCAAATGCCTCTTCCTCCAGTGGTGCAGTGCATGCAGTTTTCACTACACACCATTGAGCAACGCCGTGCCTCATTGCATAACTGCTTTTCCCAAGTTTACTGCTGCAATTTCATGGGAACACACCCTTCACAAATGTACCAAAACGCTGTGCAGCCATATGTGATTTGTTTTCCATCCCTACTTAGGAGCCTTGTAGCCCATTTTTCAATACAACTGAAGATATCGTTGCAGCTGCACTCCTTTAGTTCCACCAACTACACTGCCCCTTGTGAATGTCACAGGCTCAAATTTATTGAATTACAGACTTGATTTTATCTGTCAAAAATACAAAGCTGCAATTGCTTAAATATCCCTAATTACACACTTCCCTCAATACTGTGTTGGCTGCTGAGATGTAATAACAAATATTCATCTTCTGGTTGAAGACGCATAGTTCTGACTGCCTATTTGGTATTATGTGTAGGAACACTCAGATAAAATTTGGTGTTCTTGAAGTCATCTAGAAGTGGGTTGTACCCATCCTTGGTTCTTGTCTTTGAGGGCAGACCAAACTCTTCCATGAATGAAGCTGTATCAAGCTACATACAAAAGGAGAAAATCTGAGCAAAACATGTTGGCAAACGATGAGAAAATTCTTGGTTATGGTATTTTACAAGTTAAGGAAATTGCTGCAGAATGGCATCCCTAAAGCGGTGAGCAACTCAGCAAAATAAGAAACTGGCTATAAATGGTTTCCTCAGAATGATAAGCCAGATCGACGTACATTTCCATCTAAAGAATATATACATTTTGGAGGTGTGGCCTACTGGATCATCTATTTTCCTTAACGATGGCCAATATGATCTCCTTTTCACTTGTCCATACTTTTTTTGATTTTGAGCCCAGCCTGTGGCAATTATTTATTTATTTGGTATGTAAGCTGCTTCCTACTGGGGTTTTTACCCAAGCTTTATCAATCAAGGAATTTTTCCAACAAAAATACTCACTGTAATTGTTCTCCTTTTCTTCCCTTTCTTGGACGATTTATCCTTCAAAGTCAGCCACCCAGAGCAGTAATGATCCATACGCTCTAAGAGCCAGAAGTCTGTTGGGAAAAAGATATCAGCATCACCCTGCCATGAGAAACACCCCAATGATTTAAGAACTCAATTGTTTGGCTGATTGTAATGGTCAATGCATGATAAGAACTAATTTTGCCATAGTTATGCAGAATACGATTTGTTGTTTTCCACCTGTGATGTTGCTATAATGAGATCTATTTTGAAGGTCCAGCACTAATGCGGTGCATAAGTTCATACCATGGAATTAGTCTCAACGAGTTCTGACTGTCTAAAGGCTTTCCTTCGTTTCAACAAATGACCTGGCACAGTCCTTTTCTCAATGGGATTGGTTCGAGTGATAGAGGCTACGAAAGCGTAATTTCAATAACCTTTAGCAATTGGCCCTAATTTGTAATAGCTTTAAAGCATCCTTTTAATGGCGAGACTAAGTTCATAGAAAGCGTAATTTCAATAACCTTTCTTTCTTGTTTCCTTCCCTTTCCCTTGCATAGAGAATGAGAGAACATTAGCATACTTTTGGAATTTTATACAGTCGAGCAAAGTAATCACTAAAAACCTATGAATTATGTATTGACATAATGCTATTATATTCAATGCTAAACTAAGAACAGTAGAAAACAATATACGTACCTTTGCATCAAGATAACAGTTATGATCTGAACTTATGCCATCTTTCTGCAAAGTTGAGAAGTAGCAACATCAACCATACAAGTTGAACAGACATTAATCATGTTATACTTCCTGTGTATATAAAACTGAAAATGCAAAACTAAAGACCTTTAATAAAGGTATGCTTCATCAACCTGGGATGATAGAAATAGAATATAGTAGTCAGTCTACCATGAAAATGCACTAAAAAGGAAATCCAGTATAGGGACATCCAAAATAAAAAAATGCGGCTATCGTGGTAAAAATTTTCACCAAAAGATATCTATTTGATGTAGGTGCAAAATCTATGGTTCTTAATTGTATTCTACTCATTTTGATTATAAAACCCTCATCTAGAAATTTGGGAGAATGAAATGTCAGTCTCATAGCTAAAGTAACTATAATGGAATTTATTAAAAAAAAGAAAAACAAAATAAAAGCAAAATAGTATGGAGAGAAGGATAAAAGCATTGAATTCATCACGTGTAATAAAGTTAAGCTAAGTCGAGTCTTTGCACCATCTTTAAGAATTGAGATGCAAGGATATAACTAGTTAATTTAGAAGAAAAAAATTATAGATCATTCCTATTTCAACAGGAAAAGAAGGGCAAAACCTAGGTTCATGGGTATAAGAGCCCATTAAAGTCTTGGGCACCAGAGTGTGACACGTGCTTTCGTTTTGACTATGATTGGGAATCCACCATCTTATGGGTCTCATTGAAGAGGTCAAAATGCCAATTATCAGACTCCATGTGTGTATTGTCTCTATACAGCAAGGGACTAGTAGCACCCGCTTTTATTTACCATAATTTTATTTTTGGTGCATTACACTGGGATGAGCAAATTATAAGAAGTTGCAAAACTGTAATAATCACCACAAGACAAGAAGAATTTACCTTCGTTGAAACTAATGGAGCTCTTTCACCAGGTACCCTAACATCAGGAAGGAAACTGAAGTCAGAAGCAATTAGAGACATCTTAGGCAGAGCCCCATGTAAAACCTCGAGAAGTTTCTGCATGTTCAAAGCCAGTGTTACCACCATAAATATATGTGCACAAAAGTTGGTGAAATTACTGCAAGGTTCATGTACCAAGCAACCAGTTGGTATCCAGGATCTTCGAGGCCTCGGAAAAACTTTTGACCAAATGCTTCTTGCTGATGAAATTGCTCTGTTTCCAAGAGTAGCTTGGTCCTCCTCTAAGCCAATGATCTCGATGCAATGTGCAATTAGTGGATCTTGTATTGGCTTATACAACTGAGAGATTTGTAGGCTATCATGGAGAGAAACTTAAGGTGAGGTAATTGCTGTCTACAAGTACATACCACGCTTGAAGACAAGCTGGACAAGCCCATAGTCAATTTAGGCAATTATAGAAAACAATAACCTGAACAACTTTCCTTTCAAACTATAACAGAACAAAGGACGACAACAAATACAATCCCTAATTGTGATGATTTTCACAAGAAATACATGTAGAGTTCGGTTCACGATGACACACAGATGATCTCACCAATCAATAGGTTTTAAATGTTATGATGCTCACTAGAGCATTAAAGCAAATACATTGATATCATTAAGGACATGTATGGAAGTACAAGGGATGCTAATTAGTATGAGAACACTTGGTAGTGAAACTAATGAGTTTCTAGTATCAGTTGGCTTATACTTTCGTTCAGCTATCAGCCAATATATTTAATACATTAACTGCGAATAAATTGAACTCATAAAGATGAGGTGTCTTGGTGTATGTTAGTTTTAGACCACCCAGAATTGATGGACCAAACTATAGAGGGTATAGATGCAAAACTAGGATTATGGAGGGATACCTTAAGGCATGTAATATAATTATAACTGAAGATGAGGTTTTTGATAGATTGTGATGGTAAAACGCTATTCTTGTTGCTGAACTTAACTGACTAGGATAAGGCATTACTATCAATTGATTAACATGCTCATTAGAGCATAGGCTTGCCTCAGATAGCCAGTGAAATTGAATGACACTATGGGGATTACTAGCAAGGTGAAGGAATATCCACAACAGGATGTTTCTTCAGGAATGGGCTCATATCTGTCCACCTTATAATGTTATAGAAAGGTGTACAACACGGTTCAAAATGTCGACCATCGTGACCACTAGAATCTCCATCATCCTATAGTTGTAGGACTTAAGACATTAAATTCCAAAGACATACTAATGTTCTCTCTAATAAGATCAGTTTCATGCGTTTCGTAATGTCATCCAACATGATTTAATACAAAATAGAGTAAAATATTCTATGGACTGTACATCCACAAGGAAATAAATGAATTCTTTTGAAACATATACCTGAACCATCAATGAATGGTCCATTACAATAATTCATACAAGCCCGGTTTGAACTTTAAAGTCATAAATTTAAACAGTCATTAGTATTCAAAACAACAAAAGATGAAAAGAATAAAAAATTCAAATGGTCATATATACCACATGTCAAAACAGTCAGCAAGCTAAGTTGGATTCAGACCACACAACATAGCGAGAAAAAAGTCCACTGCTTAGACGAAGTTCCATTCCATCATACATTTTTTTTTATTTGTGTGTGTGCACAGTTGTGTGTATGAGAAATTCACATGTACTAGTTGATGTTTAGAATCATACGCAATAGTGGAAAAATCTTTTTCATGTAACAACAAATGAAAAAGAATTGCATTTCTCTACATAGAAAGTTAACTCCAAAAAATCATAAAAATGGAAGTAGCATGAAATATATATATATGTAGTCAAAGCAATCTAATTGAGCATCCTTGTGCAATGCCAACCATTCACATAAACCATTAAAGACTAAATCATATCTCATTGTTATAAAAATTTTAACAACACTCCTCACAGATTTTCTTGACCATTATATATGTACACATACGTATATGTGTATACATGTATGTATGTATCTTTGAGATAACTTTCCAGCACTGATAATAGTTCCAGATCATAGAACTGGAGCAGAAAGTAAACAGGACGGAATTAGTTCCACATTTTATTTCCAATCTCCCCATGCCACTGATATCTAATGGGTAGAAAGAGCTTTCTCAGTGGTATTTAAATGGATGTAGAAAGACATCTCTCCTCTGTTAAGAATTCTTCTTTTACTCCAAATGGAATTTTTGTTGGTTCATTT
Source organism: Pachysandra terminalis (assembly GCA_031762675.1). NCBI lineage: Eukaryota > Viridiplantae > Streptophyta > Magnoliopsida > Buxales > Buxaceae > Pachysandra > Pachysandra terminalis. The sequence goes on from JAUPMG010000011.1 coordinate 3,048,606, forward strand.
TTCATGTTAATCATTAGTAGGTTCATCTGATGTCTTTTATTTCTGTATGACTGGCTGATAAGAAAAAAAAAAAAAAAAATTGAAGGTTGTTTGGAGGTCAGAGGAGATCCATTGAATGCCACTCAAGAACTAGCAAGCACAAAGAGAGTTATTTAGGAAGAAAAAGAACTGATATATTGTAATGACCTGAACCTTTAAAAGTATTGTAATCATTCAATTATAATATATGGAATATATCTGCGGATTTAA
>JAUPMG010000011.1:3048954-3068011 GCA_031762675.1 Pachysandra terminalis
GTCTAACTGACCGGGAGATAGGTCAAACACATGTAACTAGTTAAGATACACGTGCTCCCTTTGGATTCACCTCCATTTGACATGTCGATCTCTTCGGTGGGGTCTCGGCGACCTCTTCGGCTCGCCGAAACGCACCAAAGTGTGCCAAATGGAATGAGACCTCGGGATCTGGTCCAAGTGTGTCTCGATAGACGATAAATCATTTTACTTTGGTCAATTGTCCAGTTCGGCGAACCCTTCGGTGAGCCTAAAGAGGGCTCGACGAAATCTTGGGCGCGCTGAAACTGTCCTCGGCGACCAAGCCCGAGGCAGTAAATCTCTCTGTGATTCGGCGACCTCTTCAGTGCGCCGAAGCCACAGAGAGGTTCAATGATTCTGAAATTTGGTGGGGAGTATGGTCTCACTCCCCAAATAGCATTCTTATGGTTGGAATCCATTTATATTTGGTCTATGGTGGGTACTTGAGGGTTTCCATCTTTCCACCACACTTAGGTTTAGGTTGTTATCCGTTTAATGGTCCGGGGTTTAGGATTCCGCATGCATATAGTCTTTCATGGGTTAACAACCTTGGAGAAGGTGGGTGGGGTGCATACAACCCTCCTCCAAGCTTCCAAAACACCAAAACACAACTAAATTGCTAATCATAAAAGTAATACTTAACTTGGGGGTTTTTCGCCGGAGTAACGCCGGGGTAATGCCGGAGTGGACGAGCCGGAGTCGATATGCCTGCAACCCAACTCCATGGCCATCCTCCATTTGCTCCTTGGCACCAAGAGAAATAAGAGAGGAAGAAGATTTTGAGAAAAATGAGTTGAAAAATCTAAGTATTCCATTTGCTCGGATCATATCTTTTCCAATAGGGTTCGTATACAAGCTCTATTAGAGGGCTTTCGTTGATAGAGTCGAAGCGGATGATTTAGGTCAATTATTATAATTTATTGCCTCGCGTAGTAATTAAACCCCAAATTGAATATCTAATTTTTAACTGCTTGGGCAGGTTGGCTTCTCAACTTGCCTCACATCCTTGAGTTGACCTTAACATTCTAAGTTCAGGCTTTGTGAGTCATTAATCTCGGTCACTCATGAGATTAACTCTGATTACCTAAGTTAGTTAAGTCACTAATCTTAATTAACTTAAGGGTCAAGGTTCGGGTCATTACACGGTACCTGCCGACAGACCTTGTCTCTGTGCATTTCATACCCTGTCGACAGCACCATCGGTTTGCCAATGACTGCCAACGGGTCACTTTGTGCGTAAATCTACCCCCTGTCGACAGCGTCACCGGTGTGCTGGTACCTGCCAACGGACCACGACTTCTACGAATTTGCCCGAGGTTTTGGAAAACCACAATCAGAGAGTATTCTAATCCAAATCATTGGAAACCAATATTAGTGCCTATAATCAATCAAAAAACATTAAACAATTAATAAACAAAATCAAGGAAATAAATCAAGTATTTAATGTCACTCACGCACGGTGTAAATCTAAAACACGAATCAAAGAACAATCCCAATATTGTCAAATATTAAATATGATCAAACAAAAAATGCTTTCATTCATAAGGCGACAAAATACAATCCATGATAAATCCGAGGTCGAACACAATATTTCGTAAGAACTATACAAAAAATGAGACGTACCTCCTAGTGTTCTTAGGTTCAGATCTCGAATCTATCATCTTCCTTTTCCACTTCTTCTTCTTCTTCTTCTTCTTCTTCTTCTTCTTCTTCTTCTTTCTTCTTTCTTCTTCTTCAAGCAAGGTGACAGCTACGGTTTTTCTGCTCTCTCTCTTTCTACTCTTTTCTCTCTCCCTTTCTTAACCCAAAATCCTTTTCTTAATACAACCCTCATTGAATGGGAAGGTAAGGGAGAAGTTATAGCAACTTTCCCTTCATTCTCTCCCGCTTCCTAATCCATGCACACCCGACGTACGGCATGCGTTCAAATTGAAATCTTGTTTCATAATATCAATTAATACCCCACAGGCATTCTAATTACACTATGAACCCCAAATATATACTCTTGTTTTAAAACCACCCATTGATCTAATTAGCTTATAAATCAACCTCAATTTAGATATTTTGTTAACAATTTAACCCAATTCTCTTAATTAGCTCATAATCCCACACTAATACATTCAAGAAAATTCTAAATGATTCCAATAAAACTCCTTTTAATTATTTTCAGTAATTGACTATTAATTAATCACACATTAATTATTATATTAATTTCCGGATCCGATCTCTACACCGCAGTTCCACATTCTCTCTTCTGTTGTGCACAGAAGCTCAAGCAATAGATCACACCAAGCCCTATTGTTACTGCAAAATCAAAAGAGGAGTTAGAGCTTGATGCAATTGACTGTGGGGTTGATGAAGAGGATGCGGTAGTGGATTTTGGGAGTGCGATAGAGGAATGGGGACTGTTAGTGAAGGTTTTCGGATGGAGGAATGGGTTTTCGATGGTGAGGCTACAGACGGTGGAAGAAGAAGGAATGAAGAAGAAGAAGAAGAAGAGAAAGAAGATGGAAGAGAAGAAGAAAATGAGAGAAATTACCAGATTAAAGGGAGAGGTGTTCGTCGAAGAAATGGTGCTGCTGGAAATGGGGTGATTCGTGGGAGTCGTCGGAGGTCGTTGTCGTTGTCGCTGCCGCTGCCGCGAAGGGACTAAGATTAGGGGATTAGGGGGTGGGGTGAAAGGGGTTGGACCAAAACTGATATTTTGAAAACTTCTATTAAGGGTGTTTTGGAGAATCCAACTTCTAAAGTGAAAAAAGTCACTAAATCTTAATACCTTTTAATGAGTATGATCAAACCATACGAAGACTTTTTCAACACACTAAACCATAAATAGCAACTTGTGGATATACCTTACCTTAAAAAACCCTAAATAAAATAAGAGTTTTTCATGTGCTTATACCGTTGTTCACTTGTTCAATGTATTAGTTAAGTAATGTTAGTTTTATAAGTTATAAATAATTTATAACTAGTAAATTTTATTATATAAATATTTTAAGTTGTATAAGTTTTAAGTTATAAATTAACTTGTAAGTTTTTACAAGTTCTATAAGTTTAAACTTATATATATTTGTAAATTTTTTTATAAGTTTAAATATATATTTTTTTACAAGTTTTATAAGTTTAAAATTACACTTTTTGTAAGTTTTAATTTATATATATTTTTTTTAAGTTTTTATAAGTTTTTTTGCAAGTTGTAAATAATTTCTAGCTTATAATTTTTTTATAAGTTTTATATAAACCTTTTAAGTTTTATAAGTTGTAAATTAACGTAAGTTCTTACAAATTTTATAAATTTAAACTTATATTTTTTATAAGTTTAAATTTACATTTTTAATAAGTACAAGTTTTATAAGTTTAAACTTATATTTTTATAAGTTTAATTTATAATTTTTTAAGTTTTTATAAGTTTTATAAATTTAAACTTATATTTTTTTTATAAGTTTAATTTATATTATTTTTAAGTTTTATAAGTTTAAACTTATATATTTTATAACTTTTTATAGATTTTATAAGTTTAAATTTATATTTTTAAATTTTTACAAGTTAATTTTTACATATCTGGTCGGCCCAACTGCCCAGTACGGCCTGCAGCTTGACACTCCCCAGCCCCCTGCCATGGGCTCCGTGCCGTACTTGGCCTGTTGTTTTCCTAAATTGGTACGGCATGGTCCAAAGCGGGCCTCTGGTCCCAGGCCGTATCAGCCCGAGGCATGACGGGCCTGCACTAAACGTATCGTGGGCTGTTCCTTGGGCCATACCGTGGCTTGCCAGCCCATTTATATGCCTATCTATATGTATATATATACATCAAAAACCCTAAAACTCACGCAGAGAGAGAGAGAGGGAGGGAGGGAGAGGGGAATAGAGTGAAAATGGTATCAGGATCAGGTATCTGCGCTCGGAGAGTGGTGGTCGACGCGCGCCACCACATGCTCGGCAGGTTAGCTTCTATCATTGCCAAGGAACTCCTCAACGGCCAGAAGGTCGTCGTCGTCCGATGCGAGGAGATCTGTCTCTCCGGTGGACTCGTTCGACAGAAGATGAAGTACCTCCGCTTCCTGCGCAAGAGAATGAACACCAAACCCTCTCACGGCCCCATTCACTTCCGAGCTCCGGCTAAGATCCTTTGGAGGACCATTCGAGGGTGGGTTCTGTACATTTTTTCTCTCATCCTCTCAAACCCTAGAACCAGATTAGTCTTTTCGTTTTGTTTTTTTAATGGGTGATCGTTTTCGTTTTGTTTGATGAATGTTTGTTATGTAGAATGATTCCTCACAAGACCAAGCGCGGAGCTGCAGCTCTTGCTCGATTCAAGGCTTACGAGGGTATGCCACCTCCATATGATAAGATTAAGAGGATGGTTATCCCAGACGCGCTCAAGTGAGTTTTATTTATTTTTTTTTCCAAGTTGGGTTTGTTCTAGATCTGTTTCTATTAATGTGTTTGCTTTTATTTTGTTTTACGCTTTATGTTGATTGGTTTTGGCATTTGGCTTTTGGAAAAAAATTAGGGTTTTGAGGCTTCAGAAAGGACACAAATATTGCTTGTTGGGTAGGCTCTCGTCGGAGGTTGGATGGAATCATTATGATACCATCAAGGTCAGATTATGTTCTTCATTTCATTGGTTTTTGTCTTTAGTATTTTGTATTGCTCAATTTATTCTTGTAAATCTTAATATATGTTTAGTTTGAAATTCATTATTATTTGTTTGTTATTTTAACACTAATAGATTATGTTGCTTTGTGATCGATGTTTACAATTGGTCATAAATTTAATTAGTCTGCTATATTTGTAATCTTAATTTTTTTTATAGTGTTTCAATATATTTGTATGGTTTGAACGATTCGCATTTGCTCGGGTTGTGGATTTTCTGTTTTCCATTTTTTACTAACCTGTATCTCAATGATTGTTTGCGCTTTTGTACTGAGTTGGGTTTCTTTGGTTACTTGAATGCTATAAAAAGTGGTCTAGTGCTGCTCAGCTTTGGTCCCTTATGAAATGGCCAATTCATTGTTGTGTGGTTATGCCAAGTTTCTGTTCACTTGCAAGTTGATTGAGCTGGATGTCTAAATCTGTGATGCTTCTCTAACATGCTTGGTGTAAGATAATGAAGCTGAAGTTTAACCTTGAAAAATTGAGTGATTGCTCTTTACACTATGAATGCTAAGCAATAGATTAGTTTTTTTTTTTTTTTTTTTAAATGGAAATTGAACAACTGAAAGTAAACATATGTACTTGAAGTTTGGTAATTTAATTCTTGCAATTGGAATGGGTCTTGTGCTGCAGCCTTTTGGCCATTGAGCTGACTCAATACTCAATATTGTTCTGAACCACCCCAGCCCAGCTTGAAGATTCAAACATTCAATCCAAACTGTACTTAACAACCTGATGCACTCGTCTCAAATCATATTAGTCTGAAACTTCTTAGACCTTGCTCCAACCAATTTTGTAATTGTAGATTAGGTTTGTTCAGGTTAATGATAAAAGATGCACTTGGGCAGTGTCAATGTTAGTAGTACTAAGTGTATCTCGTGAGCATGATTTCTTAATTTAAACAGTCTAGGGTTATATAAAGCTGTCCTTTTAATATCTAACATCTCTGTGCTTTTGTTTGGTTGGGCTACCTGAAGTCATAATCCTAATCCAACCAATATTAAACCTAGTTTTCCTTTTCAAACACATCCAAAGTGTGTTTAAAGTCCAACCAAATTTGCATCCCTATCTATCATGGATTCACGACACTAAGCTTCACTGTATAGGATCAACAAGGTCAGATTTCATTGTGGGCGTTATTTCAACAAATCAAGTCCACCTGCATTGCAAGCAAGGGCGGAGCCTGGAAAGTTTTCTTGGGGGGCCACATCAAATAAAAAAACAATGATACATAAATAAACATCATTATAATTTTTTTTAGAATTATATATATATATATATATTTGGGCTAAGAGAACCATTTTTGTCATGTGGCAAATATTTTGAGTTGATTAAAGTAGGGCTGGCAATTTAAGCCCAGCCAGTTTAGGCCCGATGAGATTGCTTGGTTTTAATTGGGCTTAAGCCCAATTTTTTAGCCCACGGACTTGTCAAACGCTGTTTTATAGAAGCCCGATCGGGCTTGGGTTAGGTATGTTTAAGCCCTGCCCGGTCCAACCCAACCCAATTTTAATTACCATGCATATATAATACTATAGGTTTAACATTTTTAAGGTTATATCATCATATCCTTAATTGATTTTATGAATTTTTTTTTTTTTTTGTATTTTTATTGAAAATGTATAGATGAATATAAAGATTGTAAGAATTTTTTTTATCAATAAAATAAGAAAAAATAAAAAAGAATAAGAATCAGGCTTGGGTTTCATTTTTAGGCTCGAAAATTGGGCTGGACCAGGCTTGGGCACACATAACACTCCCTATACCCTATGTTGAGCTCGACCCGAGCTCGGCATGCCAAATTGCCAGCCTTCGTTTGAAGTGAAACTCAATGTACACAAACAATTGAGGTTCTCTAAATAATTTATCAACTTAAAATCTATCTCAATAGTTTTCTAACTTGAATTTCCAAAAGGACGCTTTTAAACATTTTTCTAAAGGTAAGGTCTTTCATGTTAAAAAAGAAAAATTAAATGTGAAAACTAAATTATAAAATAAATAGTTATATTTCATTATTTAAAAGTGAATATTATTTAATTTTAATAAGTAAAAATGATTGAAATCAAAGTTGCTTGATCACATTTATTTTTAGAGTGATACAAAAATATGGTTGTATAAGAATTTTTAAAATGCAAGAATACAAATATAAAATATATAAATCAATATAAAAATATAGTAAAATTAAGGTTATAAGGCTTCATATAAAAGGATTAAGAGAGAGAGAGAGATTATATGTACGAAATATAAATTCAGGGTACAAGTAGATATATAAAAAAAATAGATGGGTGTAAGACCTAAATTTTATTAAAATATATGTATAGAATATAATTTTATAAAACTATAAATTGCCATTTATAAAAAAATGAATATAGTTTTGTAATTTTAAAAATTATATAACCCAAATTATAATTTTTAAAAAATAACACTGGTAAGAAATAATTTTTAAGGGGGGGCTACAATGTAGCGCCGCTCCACTCATCTTGAGTGGAGTGGCGCAATTCTAACAGTTTGTTAGAACTTTGGGGGGGGCCGGAGCCTCCGCCCCTGATTGGGCGTAGCTGCATATGATACGTGCTTTCACTAATATAGACATGCAGGACACAATAGACTGGTTTTATACTTGCTTTCACTAATATAGATTTTGCATTTTGGTGTACCTCTTACACCACTCTCAAGATAAGTATATTTTGCTCGTCATGGATTTGATAGAAGAGGATGGTTGAATAGAGAATGAACTAACTTGTATTCATGGAAGCTTACTTCCATAAAATGAAGCACCCCCATGCCTAATTTTGTCATTGCATGTATTCTAAGTTTTGCCTGGTTTTTAAAACGAAAGTTTTGGATAACCTTGTCCTTATTCTTATAGTTTCCTCTTTCCATTTTTATCGCACTTACTTTCCATTCCCATTTTTATTTTTTCCTGTTTAACATTGAAATGGTTTGACCATGCTGCTGAACTTGTATTGCATTTGCATTTTTTGGCCAAGTAAATTTTCTGAAAGAATGGTAAGTTGGTAACTGACAGGCAACCTCTTTGGAAGTGTATCTTTAATAATCTTTATTTCTGGCTGTCCACAGGAGCTTGAGAACAAGAGGAAGGAGAGGGCCCAGCTGACATATGAGAGGAGGAAGCAATTGACCAAGCTGAGGGTCAAGGCTGAGAAGGTCGCAGAGGAGAAGCTTGGCTCTCAATTGGACATCCTTGCCCCAGTTAAATACTAGATTTTATTAGTGAGAAATATGAGGATTTTGATGAGTTTCATTGTTATTGAATTTTTTAATATTTACTTGTTCTGTTTTGAAACTTGGTTCTTTTGTTGTCTTTTAGCATGAAATTATACATGTTTTATTGTTTGCTAGAGCTCTTTTGATATTCTCAAAATTTTACCTTTTTTTTGGATCTATATATACTTCGATAATTCAAAGTCTTCTGTGAAGCTAAAACCATTTTGCGGATTGGTTTGTGGGATATATAAGGTGAAGGTCTTTCTAATGTGGGGATGAAGGATTGCTCTTTATTTCGATCAGCAATTTTGAGACTAGGCTATGGGCCCTCGTGTAAGCAGTTGACAACACCTTCCTAATGAAGGGTGGTTGCTTCCAAATGCATCAAGTTCCTTGTTAAAATTGGACTAGGTCAAGAAAAATGCATCAAATGCTCTTCTCAACTGATGATTGTCCAAATGTGATCACATAGGATACGTATATCTGTAATCAAATTCATTTTATTTCATGTACTCGTCTCTTATCCACGTTGATGAGCTCATGTAATATTCTCAAAACAGAATACAAAAGAATATTTGCACCTTTGAGAAATTGCCCAAGAATAAAAGTTTGTCAATTTGAAGGGATCTCGTCATTTGTACTAATAAAATTGTCAAATGCCTCTTCCTCCGGTTCTCACTACACACCATTGGCATAACTGCTTGCAATTTCATGGAAACACACCCCTCACAACTGTCCAAAACTCTGTGCAACCATATGCGATTTGTTTTCCATCCCTACTTGGCAGCCTTGTAGCCCATTTTTCAATACAACTGAAGATATCATTGCAGCTGCACTCTTGACTTCCACCGACTATACTGCCCCTTGTAAATGTCACAGGATCAAATTTATTGAATTACAGACTTTGGTTTTTATCTGTTCAAATATACAAGCTGCAATTTGCTTAAATATCCCCAATTACAGACTTCCCTCAATACTGTGTTGGCTGCTGAGATGCACTAACAAATATTCTTCTGGTTGAAGACGCATAGTTCTGGCAGCCTATTTCGTATTATGTGTAGGAACACTCAGATAAAATTTGGTGTTCTTGAAGTCATCTAGAAGTGGGTTGTACCCATCCTTGGTCCTTGTCTTTGAGGGCAGACCAAACTCTTCCATGAATGAAGCTGTATCAAGCTACATACAAAAAGGAAAAATCTGAGCAAAACATGCTGCCAAACGATGAGAAAATTCGTGGTTACGGTACTTAGATGTAAAGGAAAGTGCTGCAGAATGACATCCCTAAAGCTGTGATCAACTGAGCAAAATAAGAAACTAGCTATAAATTGTTTGCTAAGAAGGATAAACCAGATCGACGTACATTTGCATCTAAAGAATATATACGGTTTGGAGGTGTGGCCAGTGGGTCATCTACTTTCCTTAAACGATGGCCAATATGGTCACCTTTTCACTTGTCCATACTTTTTGAATTAGAGCCCAGTCTGTGGTAATTATTTATTTACTTATTTGGTATGTAAGCTGCTTCCTAGTGGGTTTTTTTACCACAAGCCTTATCGGTCAAGGAACTTTTCCAACAAAAATACTCACTGTAATTGTTCTCCTCTTCTTCCCTTGCTTGGACAATTTATCCTTCAAATTTAGCCACCCAGAGCAGTAATGGTCCATGCGTTCTAAGAGCCCGAAGTCTGTTGGGAAAAAGATATCAGCATCACCCTGCCATGAGAAACACCCAAATGATTTAAAAACTCAATTGTTTGGTTGATTCTAATGGTCAACACATGATAAGAACCAAATTTGCCGCAGTTAATGCAGAATATGATTTGTTGTTTTCCACCCGTGATGTTCCTATAATGAGAGAACAGTTGCATACTCTTGGAATCTTATACAGTCGAGTAAAGTAATTACTAAAATTCTACCAAAAAACTAAAAAAGTAATCACTAAAAACCTATGGATTATGTATCGACATAATGCTATATTTAATACTAAACTAAGAGAAGTAGAAAATAATAGCGCATACCTTTGCATCAAGATAACTGTTATGATCTGAACTTATGCCATCTTTCTGCAAAGTTGAGAGGTAGCAACATCAATCATACAAGTTGAACAGACATTAATCATGTTTGACTTCTTGTATAAGAACTGAAAATGCAAAACTAAAGACCTTTAATAAAGGTATGCTTCATTAAACTGGGATGATAGAATATAGTAGTCTGAAAATGCAGTAAAAAGGAAATCTAGTATAGGGATACCCAAAATAAAAAATGTGCCGCTCGTGGTAAAACTTTCCACAAAAAAATCTGTATTTGATGTTGGTGCAGAATTTTCGGTTCTTCATTGTATTCTACTCATATTGATTAGAAAACCCTCATCTAGTTATTTGGGAGAATGAAATGTCATAGTCTCATAGCTAGAGTAACTATATTGGAATTTATTGAAAAAATAAAAAAGAAATAGCATGGAAAGAAGGATGAAAGGGAAATTCAGCTTAATGAGTTTAGATTGAATCCAGCACATGTAATAACGTTATGCTAAGTCGAGTTGTTGCACCATCTATAAGAATTGAGATGCAAGGATATAACTAATTAATTTAGAAGAAAAAAAATACAGATTATTCCTATTTGTACAGGAAAAGAAGGGCAAAATCTAGGTTCATGGGCTTAAGAGTCCACAAGTGTCTTGGCTACCAGAGTGTGACACCTGCTTTCTTTTGACTATGATCAGGAATCTACCATCTTATATATCAAAATTCCAATTATCAGCTTCATTAAATGATTTTAGCAATTTGATTTCAATATACTCGTTTAAATGGTGGAAAGCTACTGAAATACTAAGTTGAAGTTTTCTGAATATTATCTAAATCAAATGGTTCAAAGTAGTTTAATATTTTGAATAAACATTCTCATAAGTGGGACCCTCACCGATAGGTCCTGACCTTTCTATGTATCAGATTTTAGGGCTTTAGACTTACTTTCAGTTCTTAAGCCCCTGACCCAAGACATTCAAAGAAGGAAGAGAGAGAGAGGAGGGGGGCTTCAGACTTACTTTTAGTTCTTTAGCCCCTGACCCAAGACATTCAAAGAAAGAAGAGAGAGAGAGAGGAGGGGGGCTTCAGACTTACTTTTAGTTCTTTAGCCCCTGACCCAAGACATTCAAAAGAAGGAAGAGGGGGGATACACACTCCCCAAAGCACTTAAAAAAAAGGAAGGAAAAAAAAAAGCAAACTAAATGCCAAGGACCTATTTCATCAATGAAAACATCAAGAAACTACTCCTTTTCGGCGACATAGGTGTGAGACTTAACTTCCATGTGAATAGTCTTAAAATATACATGTGGCAACTGATTATCCCACTGAGGTTCTATAAGCTGTTTGAGATCCAACAAATCCATGAAAGTCCTCAACATATCAGCTCGAACCACAACTTACAATGGCCCAATACTTGGCTTTCGCGTTTGTTGGACCCCATTAAAGCTCTTCTGATTCTTCCGTGAAATGAGTAATCAGCTTGCCACCAACAGAAATGTAACACCTGACAAAGATGCTTGCAACAATGAAAGCACCTTGAAATATCAAAGTTTAGGTGCATTGTATGTAATGTAGTCAGGTGCTTCAATCTCATATAATCTTCTACCTCTTTTCCTCTTTCAACTAATGAAACTATATGATCGTAACTGTCTGATATACCTCATTATTCATCCCAAGTACAAGATTTCTTGACAAATTGATCAATTAACAACTAAAAGACAATTGGACAGCCAGAAAAAGAGAAGGCAAATGTCATGTGATGATATGATCTCTTCTGTTTAAGGGGGGGGTAAAAAATATATGGCTGGTCCACTCCACGTGTGTACTGTTCTCTATACAGTAAGGGACTAGTAGCTACTGCTTTATATTACCATAGCTTTATTTTTGGTGCATTACATTGGGATTAGAAACTTATAAGAAGTTGCAAACCTGTAATAATCACCACAAGACAAGAAGAATTTACCTTAGTTGAAACCAATGGAGCTCTTTCACCAGGTACTCTCACATCAGGAAGGTAACTGAAGTCAGAAGCAATTAGAGACATCTTAGGCAACGCCCCATGTAAAACCTCAAGAAGTTTCTGCATGTTCAAAGCCAGTGTTACCACCATAAATATATGTGCACAAAAGTTAGTGAAATTATTGCAAGTTTCATGTACCAAGCAACCAGTTGGTATCCATGATCTTCGAGGCCTTGGAAAAACTTTTGACCAAATGCTTCTTGCTGCTGAAATTGCTCTGTTTCCAAGAGTAGCTTGGTCCTCCTCTAAGCCAATGATCTCGATGCAACGTGCAATTAGTGGGTCTTGTAGTGGCTTATACAACTCAGAGATTTGTAGGCTATCATGGAGAGAAAATTAAGGTGAAGTAATTGCTGTCTATAAATACGTACCACGATTGAAGACAGCTGGACAAGCCCATAATCAGTTTAAGCAATGATAGAAAACAATAATCTGAACAACTTTCCTTTCAAACTATAACAGAACAAAGGACGGTAACAAATATAATCCCTAATTGTGATCATTTTCACAATTAGGGAGTTCAGTTCATGTAGAGAGTTCGGTTCACGACGACACACATGATCTCAACAATCAATAGATTTTAAATGTTATGATGCTCACTAGAGCAGTAAAGCAAATACATTGATATCATTAAGGACATGTGTGGAAGTATGATGGACGCTAATTAGTATGAGAACAGGTGGTAGTGAGACTAATGAGTTTCTAGTATCGGTACGCTTATACTTGGATTCAGATATGAGCCAATATATTTTATGCATTAACTGCGTATAAATTGACAACTCAATACTCAAGAGGTGGTGTCTTGGTGTATGTTAGTTGTAGACCACCTAGAACTGGTGGACCAAACCATAGAGGGAATAAATGCAAAATTAGTATTACGGAGGGATACCTTAAAAACATGTAACATATTTATAACTGAAGATGTGGGTTTTGACAGATTGTGACGGTGAAACATTATTCATGTTGCTGAACTTAACTGACCGGACAAGGCATTACTATCAATTGATTAACATACTCATTAGATCATATACTTGCCTCAGATAACCAGTGAAATTGAATGACACTGAGGACTACTAGCAAGGTGAAGCAAAGGAAAATCCACAACAGGATGTTTCTTCAGGATTGTGCTCATATCTGTCCACTTTATAATGTTATAGATAGGTGTACAACATGGTTAAAAATGTTGATCTTCGTGACCACTACACGAAATTCCAAAGACATACTAATGTTCGGCTAGTCGGATCGTCCGAGTTGGGTTTTTTGAGAGAGAATGTATTGATTTCAGATCGTCCCGAGATTGGAGCGGGAGGATCCCCGAGTTGGATCCGAGATTAAACACTATGGTTACTAGGCTTAAGTAGTATTCTCCTTCCTTGGAAGACGGTAAGCTTGTTGTTGCTCCCCCTTGGATGTTATTGAAACTGGTACTAAGAGATGGGAAAACTGCCTAGTTGGGAACTTCATTGACAAACGTTTGCCCTACCAAGTGGTTAAAAATATGGCTGAGAGACTTTGGTGTAAAATGAGACAATTGATGTTATCTCCATGGACAATGGAATATTTATTTTCAGATTTAGTGATGCTCAGAACAGACTGATTGTGCTAGAAAGTGCCCCGTGACATTTTGGTGGTAAACTTTTGATTGTAAAGTGTTAGAACAGGCGAGTGGGCCTAACGGCACATAAGCCCATCTCTCTTTGTTTTATTTATTTTCTTGTTTACAGTTTTCCCTAACTCTAGTTAATATGTAAGTGTTCTCTCTAATTGAGATGAGTACATTTTGGTGCTACAACATGGTATCAGAGCAATCCAAAGAAAAAAAAAACCCTAATTTTTGTTCTTCTCGCCGGCGGCAGCCTCTCGGCCCTCTTCCTTTCTTCTTCTTTCTTCCTTCTTCCTTCTTCTTCTCTTTTTTTTTTTTCTACTGATTGCCACCCTCATGCGAATCGTGAGGTAGCGAGATCGCTACCTCTCGATTCTTCTGCTCGTGTGAGGTAGCAACATCGCTACCTCCATTAGTGTTTTTTGGGCACTTTAAGTTGATGCGGAAAGTCTTTTAAAGTCGTTTGTGATCTAATTTGTGGTTTATTGGGTGAACTTGGTTGATTTTCTTCATGGAACTCTACGTTTGAAGGTGTGATGAGATTTATAATTGCGGAGAATTTTTCTCCCTACCAGAAGGGTGGCTGTTGATCGCGATTGGCGAGTGGAGGGGTGCGGATTCCCCCTATCTTCTTTTTGGTGAGATTTTTCTTTTGTTGCTTTTATTTGCATTGTGAGATCATCACGAGTACCTCCGAGCAGACTCCGGCGGAACCCAAACCGGTTATTTCTGAAATTGTGTCGTCATCTATGCGTCTCACCGATCAACACTTAGATGGGCACAATTTTCAGCATTGGCGCAAGATTATTTTGTTTGCTATTCGTGGCATGGATAGGGAGAAGCATCTTACGGGGATCTCCTCCGGATACAAGAACCGATCCGGCAGGTGCAAAAATCTGGTTACGGGATGATGCTAGATTTTATAATCAGTTGATCAATTCTATGGATCCCAAAGTGTCTGTCTTGGTGACCCATTGCGATACAGTTAAGGACCGTGGGAATACCTTGTGGTACTGTATTCGGGCAAAGACGATCTGATTCGTCTTTATGATGTATCTCTTTCCTTCTTTCGATTGGAGCATTGGGATATCCCAGTTAGTGAGTATTTTGCTACCCTTAAGAAGGTATATGAAGAGCTGAATGTGTTGATGCCGTTGACTTCGGATGTGAACTAGATGAGACAACAGCGAGAATAACTAGCAGTCGTGGCTTTTCTGAGTGGGTTGAGATCAAAGTTTGACCCTGCTAGATCCCAGATTCTTGCCAATCGTGAGTCTTCACTGAATGAGGCTTATTCTCGGGTGCTTTGCTCCGTCTGTTCTACCCCTAGTACTATAAAGACGAGTGATCGTGCCGCCTTGGCCAGTCAAGTCCCGTCAGGGGGACGTGGTGGTAGAGGGGGAAGTCGCGGAGGGCGTGGGGATCGTGGACCCGATGGGAGGATTATATGCTTTCACTGTGGTGGAGTTGGTCACACGCGTTACAAATGCTGGAAATTACATGGCAAGCCTCCTACTTCTTGGTCTGCTCATATCGTATCCGGATTTGTCCAGGACACTTCTACAGGGTGTCGGCACCTCCCGATGACGGTAGTATCCATCTTACAGCAGAGGAGTATTCTCGGTTACTAGCCAATCAGTCTTCCACGTCTGCGACTGTGGCACAGACCGGATCGTCCTCTTCTGCATATATATTTGCATCTCCCAGGACTTGGGTGATTGACTCTGGAGCTTCGGATCATATGACAGGGTCCACAGGTATTTTATGCACATATTCTCCCACGATGTCTCATCCCGACGTCAGAGTGGCGAATGGGTCTTCTGTGGCTGTCAAAGGGATTGGCATTGCTGTTCCTACACCCACTATATGATTATCCTCTGTTCTATACAATTACAGCCGAGGAGTATTCTCGATTACTAGCCAATCAGTTTTCCACGTCTGCGACTGTGGCTCAGACCGGATCGTCCTCCTCTGCATACATATTTGCATCTCCTAGGACTTGGGTGATTGGCTCTGGAGCTTCGGATCATATGACAGAGTCCACAGGTATTTTATGCACATATTCTCCCACGACGTCTCATCCCGACATTAGAGTGGCGGATGGGTCTTTTGTCGCTGTCAAAGGGATTGGCATTGTTGTTCCTACACCCACTATACGATCATCCTCTGTTCTATATCTGCCTAATTTGCCTTTTAATCTATTGTCTGTGAGTCCTCTTACAAAAGAGCTTGACTGCCTGACTACTTTTTACACTAATCATTGTGTGTTTCAGGATCGTTCGACAAGGTGGACGATTGGTAAGGGACGTCGCACTTCAGGAGGTCTCTTCGTGCTGGAAGAGGGACCAAATTCTGTAGCATGTTCTAGCTTGTCTCCCACCTCGTGGTCATCCTGCACTTCCAAGTTTGAAGCGTCTATGTCCGTCCCTGGTATCGTTACCATAATTATTTTGTGAGTCATGTCAGTTTGCGTAATATCATCGCAGGTCAAATGTATCAAGTCCAAATAAACGAGCATGTGCTCATTGTAAATGAAGTTGGTGATGGTACGTGCATCCTCAATACACTCAGGTGGGTTGGTAAGTGTTGCAGGGAGGACATTGTCGATGAGCGAAGAGCTCGATTTTTCAGGAAAAGGGTGTTGTCTGATCGGACATTCACCTTGGATATTAAGGTGAACTCTGGAGGGGAGGTCCTACGATTATCTTTGTTTGCTTCTCACTGGCTGGCCGAAAGGCATGGGGTTGGGAGTTATTTGGAAAAAAATTGTTGGGATGGATTGTGTGTCCTCGGCGGGATGGTGATAGAGCTATCGTCCCTTCATCGTTGGCTGTTACAAGTCATGGTGAAGGTGTGCTCGATACAGGGGTTCCGGTTGTTGAACCCGTCCCTGGCGCTCGACTCCCGAAGGCTAGAGTGGCTTCGGCAGGGATCATTCCGATTATCGAGGTTCGAGGGTCGGCATCATCGGAGAGGTTGGATTCTGTCTGGAATCAAGGTGGGTCTTGGGTTGTCGTGAAACATCTACCGTTTGCCTTTAAGATTCCGGTTATTTTGGAAGCTAGTGGAATCTGCTGTGGTGGTTTTAAAAGTGAGATAAATTCTTTGGATGACATTATTTTGGCTAAGGAGCCCTGTTTTTTGGTCGGGGAGGAGAATCCCTTACTCATCGCTCGTGCGGTTGTGGTGAATTCCGGTGAGGTTAAGGTAGTGGTGGAGTTGAGTTTGGGGAGATAGTTTGTTGACAGTGAGCTGGCACTCTCGAATCCACAAGGTGAGGCCTTTGGTAGATCAGCTGGTGGGCTTAGAGGTTTCGGCTTTGAGGCCCATAATTTATATGTGGGGTCAGGTTGTATGGATGAGGATTTTACTCTGGTATGTGGGCCTGGAGGGGCTGGATGCTCAGTCAGAGAGAGATTGGACCCCATGGGATATGAGGAGTGGGTTGCCGGGCCTTTGGGTAGTGTGTGGCCCAGGTCAGAGATGTGGAGGCTGTGGTATTTTCTGAGGGTCCGTTGGATCAGTTTTCTTTTCCTTGTAGGGACGCTGAACAGTTGCGTCAGGAAGTGGGAGAGGGTAACTCGGTTGTGCCCTCTCTTCCCTCGGCCCATTTTGAAGAGTTAGCTCAAGTATCTTTTGATGATTGCGGGAACAGCTTGGAGGAGAAAGCTCAGTTGTGTGCAGGGTCAGAGTTGGCACGATGTTTTAGTTTGTTGCAACAGTTGAAGAATGGGATTGATATCGTGAATCAGACGGCAGATCGTCTGCGTGCCAGTGTCTCGTCCTCCTTTGCAGGATGCTGCCATTATTGTTCGAGAGTGGCCGGGGTGGCTGATAATCTTGATGGAGTGGCCTTGTTGCAGTCGTTATGTAAAGGCAGGAAGGGGGTGGTCTCTTGTGGGGCTGAGAAGCCGATTTTCCCTTATCTTTTGTGGAAGCCACCAGATTTTCAGGTGATGCAAGAGGAGTTGGAGAAGGGATCTTCGTATTCTTCTTCTAAGCGTGATTGGAGTCTCTCTTCAGTTTGGCAAGATAAGACGTTATGGCGATATGAGAAAATAGGACTTATAGTCAGTAAGGGAGGTTCGACGGGTCGGAACACAATTCTCTTCGGTGATAGTATTCTTTGTCTCAAGAAGGATAAGTGGAGAATGGAAGTTTATGAATTTGTTTTCTCCTTTTCCTGTTTTTCCGACGTTAGGCTAATTTCGGGGAAGGGGAATTTGTATCCCAAGATATGATGGAGGTTATTCAGGCAAGAGGAGTAAGGAACATGGATTCGGCATTTGGAGGGGATGTTGTTTTGGGGGTTAAGGTGGAAGAGGAGTGGTCTGAAGGTAATGGAGGAGAGCAATCTAGCTGATATGTTTCTCAGAAGTAGGAGGCTGTAGCAAAAGTGTTTTGAGGGAAGATACGGATATTTGGAGCGTCAAGGAGCTTGAGCCGATTCCTTTATCGAGTTGTTCTGAAGATGAGTTTCGGTTACTGAAGACCAAGGAGTTGCAAAATTTAGTAGCAGATTTTTCTTCAGATTGTGAGGGTATGGATTTCGTAGGGATGTCTGAGTGGGTATTAAATAAGATCACCTGTTTTGGGGGGTTTATTGGAGTTTCGTGGGAGGGTTTTGAAGCTCAAGCGATTGAACTTTTTTCTGCTATAGAAAATAGTCATTTGGAGAAGTTGGTGAGTAACAAAAAAGTATTGAGGGAGTTGAATCGATTGAATTGGAGTTTGAAGGAAAAAAGAAAGCCCTTGTAGAAGGTTAGGGTATTGTCGGAAGGGAGTTAAGGAAGGTAAGGGGGTTAGCAAGGTTTTTTATGAAGACTAAAGTTTTGAGTTGGAATGTTAGAGGGGTGGGAAATAAGGATAAGAGGGTGGTAATCAAGAGATCTTTGGGGGAATGGAAATCTGATATTATCATGCTTCATGAAACTAAGTTAGAGGTGATGGATAAGGTAATTTTGCTTCAGCTTTGGGACAGAAGTGTAAAGTGGGTTTTCAAACCGGCGGTAGGAGCCTCGGGGGGGATTTTGGTAGCTTGGAGATCAGATTTGTTTGAGTTTATCCATTCTGATATTGGCTCTTATGCAGTTTTTGTGGTTCTAAAAGAGAAAGGTGAAGATGGGGGTAAATCTGAAACTGTTTTCTACAGTTTATGGCCCTAATGACCATGCCTTTGTAGAGGAGATGTGGGGAGTTGGAGAGTCACAGAGAGGGTTGGGATCAAGGTTTACAGTGTCAATGTCGCCAGTCCACTTCGGCGACATGGAGAAAAGTGGGGAAATTTGAGGGAAAAGTGGGAAAATCTTAGGTTTTTGATGGATTTTTGGCCTCAAACTTTAAATATGTCTAATTAAGGTCTAAATGCATCCAAATGCATCAAAAAATACAAAAAAAAAAAAATGCCTACACATTAAAAGTCATTACATGAGGGGGTTAGCTTACACGCTGTCGGGTACTGTAAGCTGTAAAAATAGATGCTATATGTAATTTAATCAAACTGAAAGT
>JAUPMG010000011.1:3076608-3097157 GCA_031762675.1 Pachysandra terminalis
CCTTGTGGAAAGATTCACATCCCTCCCCCCCCCCCCCCCCAATTCGTTTGGATTCGTACTTGTTAACAATCACTTTGTACCACAAGTGTTCCCTTTCAACATTGAACCGCCACAACCATTTGACCAACAACGCAGAGTTTCGATCCACAGTATTACCCAGATTCAGTCCACCACGCTCCCTATCCTTACATACTACTTCCCATTGGACCAAATGGTCCCTACTCCGCCCATTACAATTCCACAAAAACTTACGCTAAACCTTCTCTTTATGAGAAGCCACCACCGTAGGGATCCTAAAAATCGACATGTAATACACCGGAAAATTGGCCAAAGAAGCATGAATGAGTGTGATTCTGCCCCCTAACGATAAATAGTTCCTTTTCCACCTTGCCAATCACTTTTTTATTCTCTCGATAACGGGATCCCAAAAAACCAAGGACTTGGGATTACCCCCTTAAGGCATCCCCAGATAAGACAATGGCCAAGCACTCGATCTACAGCCAAACTCCTCCACACACGCGGCCAACACCTCCTCCCTGACATGAATACCTGACATATTGGTTTTCTCCAAATTCACCCTCATCCCAGAAACCATCTCAAAATACTTGAGGATGCACTTAACCAACTTAACCTGATCTAGATCCGCCTCGAAAAATATCATCGTATCATCTGCAAACTGAAGGTGAGAAATCTCAACCTCATCCCTACCAACTCGAAAATCTCTAACCAGACCCCTCTGCTCGGCAATCCCCATAAACGAGCTCAGCACATCCCAAACAAGTGCAAAAAGAAAAGGGGAAAGGGGATCGCCTTGCCTAAGACCCGTAGAAAACTAGATGTAATCCTTATGGTTCAAAATATCGTATCGAGGTAGCGTATCGGTCGGCACGAAAACGGATAAGTATCAAGTATTGACACGGATATGTTGTAAAAATCATGGATACGGTGGATACGCAAGGAAAACGATGGATACATAAACCAATACCTATTTTTATGTAAAGATAAGGTCAAAATATGCTAAATTAACATGTTTTTGATATGATACATACACATACAATATATATTAACTTAGAAGCCAACCGTTACGCGCACTAGCGCATGGAAAGTGAATAACTTTCATACATAAAATAAACTAAATAATTTAAATATATATATATAATTACAAATAAAATTAAGGCATTTACGTCTATAAAATATTGTTATTATTTTTTTAATGTTTATATATTTATATATATAATAATATAAATTTATAAATATAAATGTGTAACTTATATGTGTGTGTATATATATATATATATATATATATATATATATTTTAAATATATATTTAAATCACATATAAATTAATATATATAAGAAAAGTTTTTAATTGGCTAATCTGTGTATTTGGTACATTGCCAATGTATCAAATCATAGCTTATATTTATATAATATAAGTAATTTAGATTAGACTTTAGTTTAGCTACGCATTCGGTACACTGGCGGTGTACCAAATCATAGCTTAGGCTTTTTAAGGCTTATATTGCTGACCGATTTAGACTAAACATAATGAAAAGAAAAAAAAAGGTGGGAGGAGAAGAAGATGCCGAAGAAGAAGAGGACCAGCCAGCAGCAGCACGCAGCCGCCGCCAGCCAGCCACCAGGTACGTCTCTCTCTCTCTCTCTCTCTCTCTCTCTCTCTCTCTCTCTCTCTCTCTCGATTCTGTTTCTTTTTTCAGTATCGACTCTCTCTCTCTCCTCTTTTCCCTCTCTGTTCTTTTTTTTTTTTTTTTAAAATACACGTATCGACTGTATCGAGCGATACAATCGATAATCTGTATTTATCGAGCCGTATCGGTGGATACAACACATGTATCGACCGATACTGTACTTTTTTTTTACTTATCGTATCCAACATGTGAATATCGTATCGAGTGTCTCGATACACAATACGTATCGCCTGTATCGAGTGATACAATACGATATTTCAATCCATGGTAATCCAGGACAGAGCCATTAACCAAAAAGGAGAAAGACGCATTATTAAAACACCCTGTAATCCATCTGCGCCATCTCGCCCCAAAACCTTTCCACACCAAGATATGATCAAGAAAATTCCATTCAACCGGGTCATAAGCTTTCTCTAAGTCTAATTTAATGACAAACCCTGGAAACCTACCACTAAATCTCTCCTCCACACACTTAGAAGACACCAAGATACTATCAGTAATCTGTCTCCCCTGAATGAAAGCACTCTGTTGCTGGGAAACTAAAAGAGGGAGCACTTCCTTCAACCTAATGGACAAGACTTTGGCTATAATCTTATACAAATTAAGAGTCAGACTAATAGGCTTAAAATCCTTGATCTCCTCCGCTACAGATGTTTTTGGGATCAACACCAAGAAAGTGGCATTTGTTGCTTTATGAACTATCCCACTATTGAAATATTCACAGAAAATTCCTAGAAGATCGTCCTTAATCACTCCTCAATTACTCTGGAAAAACCTAATCGTAAAACCATCTGGTCCAAGAGCCTTATCCCCAGCCAAAGCCCATACAGCCTCCTTTATCTCCTCCTCAAAACCCCTTTCTGACAACAAACTCTTTTCTGCATCCAAACAGCCCTTACTCCTATCCTTCAATTTAAAATTGAATAATTTCTCCGACCTATACAGGTTAGAATAAAAATCTGCCAGTTCGCTCCTAATATCCTCTTCAGACTCTAAGACTACCTCTCCCACTCTCAACCGAGATATATCATTGTTCCTCTTTCTCCCAGTGGCCATCTTATGAAAAAACCCCATATTCCCGTCTCCTTCCTTAAGTCACTTCACTCGAGATTTTGTCTCCAACTTATCTCTTCCAACTTCAATACCCCCTCCAATTCCTCCTTAATTCTCTTCCTCACCTCCACCTCATTTAAACTTAGAACTCTTCCCCCCTCCCCCTGATCGATCTCTACCAGCCTATCCATTAACAATCTTTTTCCTCACGCCAATGTCACCAAAAACCTCCTTATTCCAAACCTTAATCTTCTCCTTCAGGCCACTCAAACCTCATAAACTTGAACCCGGCCAACCATGATTCGCCCCCATACACACTTCCCACCAAGACTTAATAGACTCTAAGAAGTTGGGGTGGGACAACCACATATTTTCAAACCTAAAAAAGGGGAAGGGCCTCTGTTGCCTACCATTGTGCTAATCTGAATCGGCCAATGATCCAAGGTCGTCCTAGCCAACAAACGCTGAGGTGTTAGGGAAATGTTCATCCCACGACATAGAAGCCAAAAACCTGTCCAATCTACAACACACTGGCGGGGTTTGACCATTAGACCACGTGACATTACCTCCATTCAACGGATAATCCAACAGGCCACATTCCCTGATCACTAATGAAAACTTCCTTATACTTCTAGTGACTCGCAACTCCTCCACTCTTTTCACTAACGAACCGTGTTACATTAAATCCTTAAACAAACACCACGCCCCACCAAAGTTTCCTTGACGAACTGTGTTACATAAAAATCCCCAAACAAACACCACACCTCACCAAAGTTTCCTTTTAGACTTCGAATCTCCTCCCAAAAACATGAAATATCCCTCACTCTATTTGGACCACACATAGCTGAAAGAACTCACTGGAACTCATCAGAGACACTCTTAAACTGAATGGACAGAGAATACCGACCACGAACCACCTCCCCACCTACTACCGAATCCATATCCCAAACAACCAATATACCCCCTGAGGTACCTAGCGAAGGTAAGAAATCCCACCTACAGTTTCTATCGCCCCACAACCGCCTCACCAAAACTGAACTCACAACCTCTTTCATTGTTTCAATCAACACCAAGATATCTAGTTTTGCACTCAAGCACAAATTCTTCACCGCTCGTTTCTTTTCAACCTTTCCTAGACCCCAGATATTCCAATTTAGAATCTTCATTGGACAACTCTATCCTCACTCGATCGTCTAGACCTAAAAGCTTCTACTGCCTCCCTAGCGACCACCACATTACCAAAACTATCCTTCACTTGATCCAAAACACAAGACACAAAACTGCCCACCCTATCCCACTCCCCCTCTTCCCAGTTCCCGACCAACCGACCTGTCACCCTCCGGAGCGTCAGCACCATTGACGCAGACCACATCCACCACCTGTGGAGAGACCACCATCCCCTCACCACACCCATATAGTCCCCCACTGGCCCTATCACTCCCAATTTTGTCCCTTTGCATTTAAGGCGTAGGGAAGGACCCTTAGAAAGCTGAATTTGATTTGGTGCATGCCCAAGAAGGTAAAGGTATTTTTGGTTGGAAGGAGAAAACCTCAGAACTCTGATTGTGATTCTGGTTTGTTTGGTAGATTCCTTTTGTGATTTTCTGGCAGCTGTGGGAAGAGATGAACAGAAGATATTTTTTAGAAGAAAATAAGGATGTTGGAGCTGATTGATCAGAAGACAGTGTCTTCTTTGCAGGACTGAGCTAGTGCAGCAGCTGTAGGTTCTCTATAGGAGAAGGGAGTTGATCAGTATAAAGCCGTCAGCCGATGGCTTTGGGGTTTGTATAGTTGGGTATACTCTTGGTATACGTTATCCATAGGCCATATATCTAACTTACTAGTACATTTTTATTGACACGTTACAATTTACCAATCCAAAAAAAAAGTCAATACAGAGGGTCAACTATGTATGACAAGAAATCATTAAAAAAAGGTACATGATAATTCAATTCACTTTCCTCCAATAGCTCTTCTATTAAGGAGCATGCTGTCACAAGTGTCTGATGCTCCTTAGCTGCACCATTATATTGTTCAGCATCATGTACTTACCTTCATAACTACATCAAAACATTACTCATTCAAAGCTCATTTGTAGCATTGAATGCACATGTTAACCAATCATGCTTTGTAAGCAGTCACCAACGTTCACATCCAGTAATACGTTGATATGAGTAGTACAAAATTGTAAGTTACTACTATTTCCAACTCAAATCATTCACAAGACTAGCAAAATCATACAATGAATTTACAACACCATCTACAGTTTGAGAACAATAGAAGTGGATATGAGTCCGTTAAGCCAACTCATCAGAGTGTTTAGTAGCTTATAATTATGTGAATATCCTCTGTTATAGGAAATCACATGGCTAACAAGTTTTCTGGAAGACGGCAAAAGAAAGACAGCATGAGGACAGATGGAAAGAGGAGTCTAAAAAGGGAAAAGAAAAAAAAATTTAAGGAGAGGATAAGATTCATTTATACCTTCCTTCAGAACTATTGTAACCCTACATCAAGTCCAGTTGAGAGACTTTCTCAAAAAGAAAATGCAAAATCTGGACAGCGTAGCTTTATCATGTCAGAATTAGCATTTCAAGGAGTAATTTCCTCTGTTTTGCTAATTTGACAATATTAAGACGATTTATTTTAAG
The DNA here is from genome assembly GCA_031762675.1 of Pachysandra terminalis. Classification (NCBI taxonomy): domain Eukaryota; kingdom Viridiplantae; phylum Streptophyta; class Magnoliopsida; order Buxales; family Buxaceae; genus Pachysandra; species Pachysandra terminalis. The sequence goes on from JAUPMG010000011.1 coordinate 3,082,022, forward strand.
GCCTCCAAAAACCATGTTGAACTAATTGGATTTTATCAAATCCAGTGAAAATCTTTATTTGTTCATAGAAAATTTACAAAAACGCATAACCATAGTTTGATCTGAAATAACAAAACATAGAAATCAAATGTGGGGTAAGAAAAAAAAATGTCAAGTTTAAGATAACATACCCCATCCACTCCGATCAGTAGCATCGCGGCATTCCACACTAAACCTTGATAAGTGACTGCGAACTTCTCCAACAGTTTCTATCTGTTTCTTGGCCAGAGAAGAACTAATTTCCACTGAACTACAAACAATAAAATATCTGGCTTAATAGAACTGTATGCACTTTCTAAGAACTTAAAAACATAATAAAATGGATTTAATCAGTAAGGAAAAATTTTATTTTGTGCTCAAAATCCAATAGAGGAAAAAAAAAACAAAGGAAACTTAACTCCCCATACAAAGAAGACCTACAGGTCCTACACCCTCCAGTACCACATTTATGTGAGAATACCCCTAAACATGGATCGTCTCACCAAACCACTCTTGGCTAATATATCAGAACAGTTGTTAGCCGATATAGGCACTCTTAAGAAGAGATTCATCACAGATGCCAAAGATCTTGCTAGGCAAACCATGGTTTTGCCATGCAACTATATTTGCTAACATTGCAGCTCCAGAAGTTGTAATTTGTTGAGTAGATATTTTCATAACCATAATGATTTCAAAATTGCAGGCTGCATTAGAAACTTATGGTCCAACTGTCCCATTTACTACTTAATTCTTAGATATATATATGTCTATAATATATATATAAATAACTTACTGATGATATCATGGCTCATGACAATATGTAGTGTGTCCAAACATCAACACAAAAATGTATGAAACACATTGCTCATAAATCAATGGAAGTAACAAACAACCTGTAAAGATATTACATTTTAAAACTTTTGACCTTAGTGCAGAATAGGAATAATAGTATGATAGTGTTATCTTAATTAGGATCTGTGCAAAAGATATAATGTTGATTTGTGAAAGTGAACTGTTAAATATAATGTTGATTTGCGAAAGTTAAGTGCTTATTAACATTAGTCACCAAATCTGTTTGTGAACTGAAAACAAGATAGCAGGTATTCATCAGAATGTAAGCAAAACAAAGCTGAGGAACCCAACATCCTTCGGGAATTCACAAAGAGAATAGCTTGAGTCTTTGCTTTTTTTTTTTGATCATTAACATCAATTTCATTAATCATCAAAAGATAATACAAAAGCAGAGACTCACGGATTATGAGTCAAAACAAACTATAAAATAAAATACAAAAGGGTAGAAATAAAAATAAAAAAGGAAGCTGTACAGGACTGAGTCCAAAGGCATCTCGATATATTCACCCCTAGGCATACCAGCCCCAAAGATCTCTCTTTCCACACCTCTTCTAGCCCAAGTATCTGCATCAGTGTTAGCAGATCTAAGCACATGACTAAAAGATATACACAGACCACTAGAGAGATACCGAGCAAGTCTAATCCAGTGGACATATCTCCAAGAGTATCTAGCCTCATCTTTCAACCATGAAATAACCAACTGCGAATCACCTTCAATATGTAAAGGTTCCAACTTCAACTTTCTAGCTTCAGCCAAAGCGGCAATCAAAGCTCGTAATTCCGCAGTAATAGAGTCTGCAATACCAATCAGGCCAGAGAATACATGCAAGATGGAACCCTAAGAATTCCTGAATATCCCTCCAATCCCCGATCTACCTAGATTACCCGATGAGGATCCATCGAAATTCACCTTAAATTGACCCCTAGGCGGTTCCTTCCAAATCATAAGCTTCAATGGAATAATTGCCGGGGAATCAAGCAACTCGAGCCAATTTCTAGCAATACAGTCCATAGAAATTCCCCTAAATTCTTGCCTCACAGACATCCAACTGGCCACCAAACCCAAAATAGAATCAAAAAGCCAAGAAGATGAATGTTGAGTCCCCTAAAAATTCCGTCTATTTCGCTCACACCAAATAGCCCATAGAACTGAGAAGAAAAAAGCCTCATAAAAAATTTTGCCTCTTGAACCCAAGCCTTGAAAGCGCCAATGATTAAACATCTCCACAATACGTTCCAGAACGACCCAATCAACCCCCAACAAAAGCAAGAATTGCATTTAGATCCCTCTTGCCACTGAACAATGAAGAAAAAAATGGTCTATTGTCTCACCTTGGTTCCTGCACATAAAACAAATATGTAGAGAAATAGCCACATTGCCTTTTCTCCTTTGGATCATATCACAACTGTTCATACGATAAAGCAAAGTAGTCCAGACAAACAACCTCACTCTAGGGGGAACTTTTGCCTTCCATAACTTTGAAACACAAAAATGAGGAGGATTCGAATTCTCCTCCCGACCAAGAAAGTAAAAGAAAGATTTAGTAGAGAAGACACCACTAGACTCCAAAGGCCAAACTTGATAACCCCGACATTATGTATCGATGAAACAAAATTTAAGGATATCTAAAAGGTTCGACAACTCCTCAAACTCCACAGTTCTGAGATCTCTTCTAAAAGAGAGATTCTAGACTAGACCTGTGAGAGACCATGAAAGGATATCAGAAACCACAACATCCCTATGTTGTGCCACCATAGATAATTTGTGAAATCTATTTTTGAAAATGGACTCCCCCCACCAAAGATCATGCCAAAACCGAATTAAAGAACCTGTACCCAACCCAAAACGAATGATCGAATAAAAGAAGGGGCCAAAGTAGAAATGGTTGTCCAAGGGCTATGCATATAAATTCTAGCGTTTTGATTAATATCCCAAATATTCAGCCCTATCCCATACTTACAATAATCTTGTACCAAAGAGCCTCCATATCATTGCCGAAACGGCACAACCAATTGCCAAGCAAAGCAGAGTTCCGACGTTGAATGTTGCCCAGATTGAGACCACTTGCTTCTTTACCCTTGCACACCAAATCCCACCTAACCAGATGGTCCTTCTTAACATCCCCTCCCTCCCACAAAAAATTCCTCTGCGCCTTCTCCAACACCTTAACCACTCTAATTGGTGCTCTAAACATGGACAAGTAATAGATGGGAAGACTAGCCAAAACCGATTTAATCAAAGTAACTCTGCCTCCTAAAGATAAATAATTCCTCTTCCAAGTGGCCAATCTCTTTTCAACTCTTTCTATAACAGGGGACCAAAAAGAGAAGGATCTGGCACTATCCCCTAAGGGAGGCCAAGATATCTAATAGGAAGCTGAGTAACACGATAACCTAAGTAATCAGCAAATTGAAGGATCCGATCTTGCTCCAAATGAAAACCAGAGATGGTCGATTTATCCACATTAACCTTAAGGCCTGAGACCATCTCAAAACATCTTAAGATGGCTTTAATCCAGTAAACCTGCTCCTCTTCCGCCTCAAAGAAAAGAATAGTATCATCCGCATATTGCAGATGAGAAACAGGCACCCTATTCCTACCAACCAAAAAACCACTAATGAGACCCATATTTTCGACCCGAGCCAGGAATCTGCTTAAAACATTCCTCACTAGCATAAAAAGAAAAGGAGAAAGCGGATTGCCTTATCTAATACCTCTAGATGACGCAAAACGTCCATGAACACTCCCATTAAAAAGAAACGAGAAAAAGACCTTCGATAAACAACCACTAATCCATTTCCTCCACTTATTACCAAGACCCTTCCATTCTAACACCGAATCAATGAAACCCCATTCCACCCTATCATATGCCTTCTCCCAATCCAATTTACACATAAGACCTGGAGAACCACTTCTCTCTCTTTCCTCCACCACCTCATTAGCCACCAAAACACTATCCAAAATTTGTCTCCCAGCAATGAAAGCAGGCTTTTGATTCGAAGAAACAACACTCCCTATCACCTCTTTCAGCCTCAGCCAAATCCTTTGCAATAATCTTGTAGAGACTAGTAATCAAGCTAATAGGTCTAAAATCTTTAAGCTCATTAGCCCCAGGCTTCTTGGCAATCAGCACCAGATGGCCTTATCTTTCTCCATACACATGATGGCCTTTCTAACTTCCTCAATCTCAAACTGTCACTCCCACCTTAAGGCCTGATCAGAAGAAAGAGCGACACCCGGAACGTTTCTTAATTTAAAAATCAGATCTTGCTCCGAGGTATACAGCTTACCATAAAATTCCATCATAGCTCTCGTAATATCACCCATGTCCTCTATTCTCTTCCCATCCACCAAAAGGTTGGTAATAGCATTCGTTTTATCCCTACAATTGGCCATCTTATGAAAAAATCCAGTACTGCCATCCCCTTCCTTAAGCCAAATAGCCCTCGATTTTTGTCTCCAACTAATCTCCTCCTGTTTGAGAATATTATCCAACTCAAATTGATTACCACTCCTCCTATCCTGATCCCCTGCAGAAAGCCCCCTTTGTTGTTCTAATAAATCCAATTCACCAATAGCATCGCAAAGAATTTTCTTCCTCAAAGAGATATCTCCAAAACATTCTCTATTCCACCATTTAATCTTGATTTTTAAAAATTTAAGAGATCGCGTAAAGGAGAAGCCAACAAAGCTATTATCATCTCAGACCTTTTCCGCCCACCAAACCTTCACCTCAGCTAAGAAATTACTATGAGTGAGCCACATATTCTCAAACCGGAAAGGAGAAAGGCCCTGAAGAACCAAATCCACCGACAAAAGTAACGACCAATGATCTGACACCGGTCTAGGCAAAATTTTCTGAGTCAAATGGGGATAATGCGCATCCCAATCGACCAAACCTAAACACTTATCTAATCTGCAACAAAGAACATTCTCCTGGAGGTTAGACCAAGTAAAAGCACCACCTAATAAGGGATAATCCACCAAATCAAGATCCTGAATAAGAGATGAAAATCTCCTCATACTCTTAGACACCCTAGTCACTTTATTACGATCCTCAACAGACCTAACCACATTAAAGTCCCCAATCAAACACCAAGGAAGAACGTTATTAACTGCTAACTCACAAATCTCCACCCAGAAAGCCTCCTATCCCCATAGTCGTTAGGACCGTAGACTCCAGATAACTTCCACTGAAGCCATCATCCAGATTTTTAAATACCACAGATATACAATAGGAACCTATCGTCACCTCTCCACCCTCCACCTTATCAATATCCTACATAACAAGAATACCCCCTGAAGAACCCACAGCAAGAAGAAAAACCCAATTCCTATTCTGAGTACCCCAGAGTTTCCGCATCAAACCCCTCCCTATCACTTGTTTTTTAGTCTCTTGAATCACCACAATCCATGGTTTAAACTTTCTACACATCTCTTTAACCACTCTTTTTTTATTAGCTCCTCCCAAGCCTCGGATATTCCAACTGATAATCCTCATCTATCAACCTGAGCCAAACACCCTTCAACAACAAACTTAGGCGAACTCCTTTGATAAGTATTATTCCACTCTAGCTTCCGTAATTCCTTGTCCACAAGTGAGACGTTACTAGAACTACCCTCACACCCCTTTCTAAACCTACCCACCGCTTCAGACATACTTACCTTGGTCCCATTCAGATCAGAAGCCTCTAAACGGAGCAAATTAGCTACATCTTCAACACCTACCCAATCATCTGAACTGAGACTATCTCTCCCTTGATCCACCTCTCCATCTGAACCCAACATCCCTACTGCATCATCGACCCTCCGTAACTCATCAGAAATCTCAATCTGAGACAGATTCTGAATCGGACCATCCATTTTTCTTGTTTTGTTATTGGCAATGACATTGAGACCTTTGAAACCTGAAACGAAGCTCGTTAAGGATAAAGAAGAATAAATGGAAATATCCCCAACGCAAGAATTTATCGGCATACCTCTCTTCGGCCACCCAATAATAGCCACATCAAGGAAAGGACGTTGAAAGAACAGAGATTTGGCTGGCAGCTAAAGAAACGGGTTTAAAAAATGGAATATCCACCCTTGAAACGCTATATCATGAATCTGTGAATAATCCAAAGGCACCGTAGAAGAGACAATATAATTCTCACGTACATTTGAATCCGACAAGAATCCCAGAGAGAACTGAGTATCCTTGCTCAAACCCTCAGTGCCAATCGATGACCCATTAGCAAAGTCTAACACCTTCACCGTCTCCACTGTATCATACCCCGCTTGAATTAAATCCAAAAAAGTTTGATATAACATATTATCTTCAGCCGTGTGCTCAACAACCATTGTATTCAGATTCAAAGGACTGATCTCATGCTCGAAATTATCGACATTCTGAAATTGAATTTGACGGAGAGAATGAAGATAGAGAAAAGTTTCCGGAAAGGATGGGAGAAGGAGATGGAATCGCCATCGTCTCCTTTGACTGCTCCGGCAAACAAAAGAGATTTTCTGGACCCAACAACTCTGAATGCGAACAAACTTCAAACGAATCTGAAGAATTACTAGAGTTCCCCTGCAAATCCAATGACGTTTTCGGTGTATAACCAACTTCCATCTCCTTATTCGGAAAAGTGTCCGAAGACAATAAAACACAGGTGGGTCTCGTGTCCCTGCTCGTGTTCTTCATCTTCTCCAAGTGAAGGACATGAGATTCAAGAGACTGGGCCAAAATATTTAACCTTTGCTGGAGAGAGGAGAAAGAAGGCTCCAAGGCCTTAATAGCTAGGTCCACCACGGTATTAATGAACTATGGACTCAGCCCCATTCCCCTAACCACCGGTCCAACCTTATTGTAATGAAGATTACTGTCAACATTGCTCAGCCCGGCAGCCACCCCAAATGAATTAGAACTGGGCTTGGAGTGCCCTTTCTCCAGCCCAGAAAGTCTTCTAGGCTCCACCTTCTTAGCAGGCCCACCACGACCTTCAAAGAAACGATGCATGGACCTGGACCTGGTCCTAATCTTGCCCCTAACATCTCCAAAACTGTCATTGATCCAATCCCTAGATCACCCAAACCGCTTAGCTGTATCAGAGCCCCTATGGAAATAATTTGAATTCTTGTTCAAGGTAGGATTAGGAAATCCCTTGGAATCTTTCCCCACATACCTCCTTCCATAAGAACGCAAAGTCTTTTTTAGTAACCGGAAACACCCCAATATCAGGAGCCACTCTTTTATTGCCACCTAATACCCTTTTTGCCACCTCATCATCTTCAACCTTGGAATCCCATCTCTGGATTTTGTCGATTGCTTCAACACCCACCAATTTTTCAGTTATCTAGAAATAGATAACGCCACTTGTATGATGAAACGAGAAGCCCCATGCACCATGGAAATGGATCGAGGAATAAATAATGGATTACCATTATTAACTAAAATTTCAGCATACTTCATCCAAGCTCTCTGAGAAGTTGAATCGTCGACCTGATTAAAACCGCCACAACAATCTCCAATTAGCTTGAATATATCATTCGTCCAATAATTCGGGGGTAATCCAAAAACATAAATCCACACCTCTTCATCACCATTATCTAAAGGAGAGACAATCTTATTATATCCCCACCTATTGATGAACATATCTTGTCTAGACTTCAGAGGGAAAGATCTCAAAGAAATCAACAGTTCAGCCGAGGCGTCATTGGGGGGGAAGAAAATGGCTTGCTTGTCTGAAAATGGAACGATAGCCAGTTCAAAAACGTCATTGAAAAATTTCTTAATCTCAGAGGCAATAGAAACCCAAGAGGCGTCACAATTTGATGATAGCACCAACGCTCTTTGCCATTTATCATCATTAGCCGAATTGATGACAATCTCCGGGTAAACACCTACTTGCTTAATGCAACTTCTAGAACCTGAAGCGGCAGCCTCAATCATCCTGATTTCTCTTCCGGTCGGTCTCTCCTTGATCTTCAAAGCAAACACTCTCCAACCGCTACCGGCTCTTCCCATTGGCACGAAGATTTTACACGATCTCTTGCCAAGGATCAATTCTATTCAAAGAAACCTCCCTGCTGAATTATTTTTCATTTCAATCACAATGATCCTAGAGTTAAAAACTTTCTTCCAACTTTTCAACCCATGAACGAAATTAATTCCAGCAGCTTCCAAACAACAAGCAGATACCCAGTCGGTTTCTCTAAACTCTAATTACATCGAGCTAGTTTTCCGTTACTTCTTTTTGCAACCCGAAAATTAAAATGAACTCTCTCGATGGAGAACACTTTGACCTCAATCTGGAACGACTCTACAGGAAATCGAGGAATCTGATCATTTCTGGTATCTTTTGCAGCTATCGTGCCAACCGTAAGGTGGGGTTCTGATCTCACCACAGCAGCAAAAGAAGGGACGGAAAAACAACTGGTGGAGGGAGGGGGTGGGAGAGAAGAAGGAGGTGGTGGGAAAGAGAAAGTAGAGGTAAAGAAGGGGAATTAGGCAGAAGAGAATCCATTGACGCAAAGACCAGAAGGAACCTATGTGTATTCCGATTACCGGAATACGCAGGTTAGAGCAGAGGTTGACGGTAACCCTCAACCCCAGAGGGGACGGCTACCTCCTTCACCAAAGCCGGTGAAGCCCTCCGAAACCTTCATTTCTCTCTCTTTCCTTCCAAAAGTCTTCTCTCTTCGTCTTCGGACTCCACTAGGTTTCATCTCTTTGCTTTCCTCCCTTCTTTCAAGTGCCATGTGAGAATAAAAGTGATCTTTAATGCAAATCCAGGAAAACATAGAACATTATGTGGTTTTGTTGTCGGTGACTCTTCTATGGAAAACAGAAAACCTTCACCAAATTAGTTATAAATTTTAGCCATTGAGAGACCAAAGTTTCATAGCACTGGTAATGCTCTCATCCTTAGTCCAAGGTAGTTGTTTAATCATCACAGATGTTAAAATTAATTTAATTTTCTGGGTGATGGCCCCATTTCTCTAGATGGATGCTTATATCAACATTCTAGGCTTAAGGTCTTAAAAATGCTTATAGTACCATGGCAAAACTCAAGAAAGGAGAGTCAGCTCAGGTAAAAATATCCTCTCTCATGCAAGTGATATTAGCTTTTGTAGTATGACTGAGTGATAACATTAAACAAAGAGAATGGGAATGCAGAAGCTAATCAACAAAGAAATAATTTAAACAAAAACAAAAGTAAAGGGAATGACTAAACCACTATATTCTTCAATGACTTACAGTATAAAGGAAAATTCATAAGGGAGAGTTTGTTGCTTACCCATGAAGATACTTAGTGGGAACATTAGAGGCATTGGAAGTGCAGAAGGAAAAAGGAGCAGTTAAAGTAAAGACTTGTGCCTTCAGAGTGAAACGCAACATTCTAGAACTTAAAGAGACTAAGAAGGAATCAATCAAAGCCAAATTAGTCAGACCGTTATGAGGAGATTGGAATAGAAAGTGAGCAGCCTTACCTTCAGTAGGAGCATCAGGTGGAATCCTGGTTGTGTGGGACGTATATCATGTGATAGAAGGGATGTAAAAGAAGGTTGCATCTCCATTTCCAGTAAACTTAGAAATGTGGAGGATCAGTTTAAATGGATGTTGACAGGCATATATTCCCCAAGCAGACAGAGATTCGGTAAGGCTTTAGATATTTACATGGGAGACGGGATGGCCCGTGGTGTGTCCTAGGTGATTTTAACGTAGTATGTTTATCAGATGAAAGGAGTTGGGGATGTAAATATATGACGAGCATGTGAAAGTTTTTCTCATTAAAAACCTAGCATTGGTGGATTAGCCACTATTGGGGGCTTGCTTTACTTGGTCAAATATGTAGTCTAATCCACTGTGCTGTAGATTAAATAGATATTTGCATCTGTGGACAGGAATGAGCATTGCTCAACAAGACCTATCTCAGATCAATGTCCAACCTTGATATAATCTGAAAACTGAGATGGTTTCCAGAGGCCAATCCCCGTTTCGGTTTGAGTATGTGGCTGACTCACCCATCCTTTAAAGACTGTGAAGGAATGGCAGGATCATGGAGACAGGATAGAGTCAGATTGGGATGGATTTCAATTTGTGAAATCTCTGAAACATTTGAGAGATAAAATAGAAGTTTGCTACAGGGAAGTATTTGGATCCTTGGCAATGAGAAAGAAATCAGTGATAGACAAAATTGGAGAGCAAGATAGGGCCAAAGAAGTCAGATCACTGTCTTTGGAAGAAAGCTTTCGTAGGAAGGCTTTGAAAAGTGATCTAAAGAACATTTTGAAACATGAAGAAATAAGCTGGCATCAAAAATCAAGGTGACTTGGATTAAGGAGGGTAAAGAGACAACACTATATTTCTTTATAAACTATCCTATGTAAGATCTAAAAACAATCTGATTTCAAGTTTATTGGTGGATAGTGCCAGTATTGAGGATTGTGATAGTATGGTTGATGCCTTAATTTTACTCAATACTTTACTCCTCGGAACAGGAATTGAAATTTAATGTGAAAAGTTGAGGGAAGTGTTCAGATGAGTTTCAAGTTTCATGGATTGAAAGACCCTTTGAGGAAGCTGAAATGAAAGAGGTTTGGGAATTAGACAAAAATAAGGCCTGATGGTTCACATAGCTGTTTTTCATGATTGTTTGGATGTCGTCAAATCAGATTTTTCTTGAGGTCTTCAATGAATTTTTTGGCAATAGGTGATCAACAAAATTCCTAATGTTACATTCCTGGTGTTGACACCTAAGAAAGCAGGAGTAAGAAAAGTCAAAGATTTCAGACCAATCTGTCTGATTACCAATCTTTACAAAAAAATTGTAAAGGCCCTGGCAAAGAGGTTAAAGGATGTGATTGTGCATGTTGTGTCCCAGAATCAGAGTGCTTTTATGCATGACAAGGAAATCCTTAATAGAGTTCGAATTGCCAAAGAATACATCAAGGAGAGAGTTAGATCAGAGAAACCGGGGTTAGTGTGTAAGCTATATCTAGAAAAAGCACACAATAGGGTTGGGTGAGAGTTCATGGATGTAGCCCTAGAGTGAAAGGGGCTTAGTGAGAGATGACAGCAATGAATCATGGGATGTACTGGAAATACTTCTTTCTCGTTCATTCTCAACGGACGTATTAAGGACGAGATCTTGTCCTCTAGAAATCTATGTTAGGACGACCCCCTGTCACCGTTTCTGCTTAAACTAGTGAGTGATGTTTTTAGTTGCTTTTTTTTTTTTTTTTTGAAGCCCAAGGAAATGTTGATCATTAGAGGTTTCTGTATTGGAAATGAGTAGTTGACAGTCCCCCACCTTCAGTTTGTGAATGACATAATTATGTTTATGGAGGCAGAGAGTGAAAGTATATTGAATTAGGTTTATCCTCAGAGATTGTGAAATGGTGTCTGGCGTGATGGTAAACATGGAAAAGAGCAGCATAGTAGGGATCCATGTGGATCCAGTGATGCTTCAAAGATGCATGTAGGATTAGGATGTGAGATTAGGGAAGGGCCCCCTAGACATTAGTACCCCCTTTGGGTAACAGTCCACATAATAAGAGTTTTTGTGTCCCAATCATGTAAAAACTAGAGGAGAGACTTGCCACTTGGAAAAGGAACTACCTGTCTTTGGGAGGGAGAACTACACTGATACAAGCTTCTCTGTCCAACCTTCGCATCTATTCATGTCAGAATTCAGAATGTGTACAAAGGTGGCAAAAAAGATTAAAAAATCCGAAGGAGCTTTTTGTGGGAAAGCAAGCGATCGAAAAAATTTATTTAGTAAATTTGGAAAAGATCTGTAGAGAGACACAAAGGCTTAAACCTCAGTAACATTTTGGCTAAAAAGTCAACTATATTAGGTAAATGACTTTGGATACTTGGTACTGAACTGGACACCTTATGGTTTAAAGGGTCATCTCAGCTAAGTACAGCACACATGTTAACAGATGGCATATGAACCCTCGTGCTAGAATGTATTGTGCCAAGCCTTGGAAGGCATATCCTGTATCGCCCCACTTTTCTATCAATATGTTCATTTCAGCATAGGATGTGGTTCCCAAACTCTTTTTTGGACATGTTTGGTGAGAAGAGTTTACCCTGTCATCTCTTTTCCTCGTCTCCTCATTCTCATGCGGAATAAGAAGTCTTTAGTGGCTGATATCGTTTCTTGGCCACCTCATGGCCTTTCTTGGAACCTCAATTTTGATGGGACCGAAGACCTACAGATATGATAGAGTTAGCCAACTTCTTTGAGTTCCTCAAGTTAATCTTCATTGATTCAAATTCTCAAGAATCCAATGTCTGGGCTTCCCAATCCAAAAGGGGTGTTTAATCCTTCTTTCGGCTCCTTTGTAGTAATCGGTTATACTTCATGCACTCTTCTCCAACAGTCAGCTTTGAAAGGCTCATGTTCCCCCGAGATTCAAGGATTTTAACTATACCTCCATTCTCTACAATATCAACACCTGTGATAGTTCGTAGAAAAGAAAAAAAAATCCTTGTGATCTCTTCACATATCTGTGTTATGTGCATGTGTCAAGGAGAGTCAATGTTCATCTATTCTCCACTATGATGTTGCTAGTCAGATTCATGGTTAAAAATATCGTATCGAGGTAGCATATCAGTCGGCCCAAAAAAAGGATACGTATCGGATATGCGTGGATACACGGTAAAAATCATGGATACGGTGGACACACAAGGTAAATGGTGGATACATAAAACAAGACTCACTTTTATGTAAAGATAAACCAAAAATATGAAAAATTAACATGTTTTTAATATAATACAACCACACACACAGATATATATATTTACATGGAAATCAACCGTTACGCACGCATGCTCTTGGAAACTTTATAAAACTTCAATAAGTGTAAAGGAAAGTCATAACATATCTCATAAACTAATAAAACATAAAAGAAATATTCACATCTCATGGAATGGTGTATCTATTTTTATATATATTAACTAAATTATAAATCCACAATTTTGTTTTTGGGAAGAACAACAGAGGGGTGAGGCACACTCCTCCGTCGTGTAAAGGATGATGTTTTATTTTTAAGATACAAAATAAATGATCAATTGAGTATAAACCTAATCTAGGATGACATTGTGTACTTTTATTTGAAAAAAAAAAAGTAGAAACTATTGAATCATTTATTTAAAAATATTAAATTATTTTATATTCAAACATTATGATTAATCTATTAAGCTGATATATATGCTTTAGATTCAACTTATGTAGAAACTTTAAGTCAACACAATATTGTTTAATAGGTTTTATGTAAAAAATGTAATTTATTATTTTTCAAAAAATCTCTAAGAACATTGCATATTCTTGAAAAATAAGAGTTAGATCTATGGATTTCAAGTGAAATCCATATATTCATGTAATAAGATTCCAAAACATGCTTTAGACAAGGAATATGATTAAGAATGAAAACAAAAACTCTTAGAATGCATACCGCAAAAAACAATGCAAGAAGAGGAAAAGTGCTTTTAAGATCCAAATAGATATTATCAATCAACTAAGAAGATTTGAAGCGAAATTGGTTGTACTTCAGAGGGGTTTGTTTTTTTGGTTGGGATAAAAGGAGAGTCGAACAAAGTAATGAATGTTGTATCAATTGTATTGGTAGATATATTGTGACATATAGGTTGTATTGACCGATACGGTCGATATATTACATGTATCAACCAATACGGTCGATATATTACACGCATCGACCGATACGGTCGATATATTACATGTATCGACCGATACGGTCGATATATTACTTGTATCGACCGATACCGTGTCGAAATTAACTTATCTGCACTTGTGTATCGTGCCGACAGAGTGGATACAAGATACATATCGATCGTATCGACGGATAAGATAAGATATTTTAAACCATGGTCAGATTTGGATGTTCTTTCTCCTATTAATTGACATGGGGTGGGCAGCCATCAAGGCTTATGGAAATTCCTGGGGGTTAGGAAAGAGAGGTAGGTATGATAACGTACCACTCTCTATTCCATGCTATCTTATCGATAATATGGGAAGAGATGAACCAGATACACTATTGAGTCAGCTATGCTTTGGGGGGCATCACAGGTTGTGGTTAATCTTGATTCAGAGGTATTTTGAAGTCAGAGATCATGAAGTGGGCCAACATAGTTCATACTTCACATCTATGGATGGGTCGTTTGTGAAAACCTCCAGCATAGAGGTTAATAAAACTTAACTTCGATGGCTCATCTCCCCGGACCTTCGGGGTAGGACTTTTTGGAGACCATTTCGGACATATATTACATGCCTTTTCGGGGCCAATCGATCAAAGCAAAGACCTACGGTCTAGCTGTTGGTTGAGGGAGGCAAAAGAGTGTGGATTCCATAGATTGGAAGTTGTGGGTGATTCATATGTGGTGATCTCCTGGTTAGTGCCTTCATACTTCTGTTATTAGCGGCTTATCCACCTTGTCCAATTGGTTAGATCTGCTAGAGGATAGAGCGATCTCTCTTACATAGTGCCTAGATCTTCCATTGACCTAGCAGATATTTGGCCATGGGTGGAGTGATGACAGCGATCTTCAGTTCCAGAATTCCATCTAAGATGTTGCAGGGAGAAATGTGATTTTGTAGAAAATATCAGTATTTCTTTTGCAGCGCATTTTGTATAGCTGGCACTCTTAATCAGTTTATAACTTGTACTTCTGTTTCTAGTATATATACACATATTCGAGTTATTCATCAAAGAAAAAATGACCTAACTTCCATTACATAAACTAAGATTTCGACTGCTAATTCAATCAATTTTTATCGATCATGATGAAACTGACAGATTTTGTCCCCACAATGGGACCCATCAGATTGAGGTAGGGGTGTCAATGGGCTGGGCTGGGCTGGGCTTGAGCTGGGATTGAGTTGGGCTATGCTCAGCCCTAGCCCAGCCCAGTCAAAAAATAAATAGGCACAACCCTTTCTTTGGAGCCCAAGCCTGATCCTATGATCTTTTATAGGATTAGAGTCGGGCTCAGACCGGCCTATCATTTAAAACAACAAGATCATAACTGTCTTTCTGCATAGGTTACGACCTCATTCAATTAAATTTATTTCTGATAATAGCTTCGAATCTTAAAATTGAAAAAAAAAAAAAAACATCATATTGCAAATTAAAAAATCTCCCACACTAGTCTAAGACTATATTAGACTTTTCAAACAAAGCTTTGACAATTAAATAAGGGATGTATTATGAACACTTGACAAGTAGATGACATAGCATTCCAAGTAAATGACCAAA
>JAUPMG010000011.1:3105279-3122826 GCA_031762675.1 Pachysandra terminalis
GGTTAGGGATATGCACAAGTTGCATTTTACGTTTTAGTGCATTGAAAACGTCCTTTTAGGGTCTGGTCAAAACTCTTACAAACTTATTAAGATTTAGTGATTTTTTTCAACTTAGAAGATGGATTGCCCAAAATGCCCTTAAGACAAATTTTAAAAATTACACCCTAACCCTCCTACTTTCACATTTTGCATAACCTCTTCCCCATTTCTTTCCCAATCGTGAGAAGCATTGTCTTCTCCTCCACGCACGAAATCTTCTTTCTATTCTCTCCGGACAACAACTCCACCTTCCCCAGCCGCAACTGTGCGATTTAGGAATCCTCCTCTCCACCATGCAAGAAATTATTCTTCCTCTTCTCTCCGGCCAGCAATAGCTCCACCTTCCCCAGCCGCAACCGTGCGATTTAGGAATGATCTCGAGCAAAGGTTAGGGTTTCTGAACCGTGCGATTCGAGAACATGCTCAAGCAAATGCTAAAGGTTAGGGTTTTTATTGCTAATGGTGTAAATGGATCTGAAAGAAAAGATGCATAAAGTTGGAATTTAGTTTTTTTCTCTATCATTAATTTGAATGAATTGTTGGTCAAATCTGGAGCATTTTCCTTCGTAAATGTGCTTTGTGATTCTTTGCTTTTCCTTTATGGTATTTGTGGTTCTGTTTATGTCTTTAGTGATTTGAAACAAATACGTCTAGATATTATCTAAATTTTTGGATACGAATCCAAGAGATTGGTCAAAGTAGAAATTTATTTTAGTCTTTGATATTATTTTCAATAGAAAATGAAAGGCAATCTGTACTCTGTAGACCATCGTGCGTGTGCGTGTGCGCGCGCGCGCGTCTGTGTGTCCGACTTGAGTTGGAAAAAAGTATCTTGCTTAGAAGCCATTTTCTTGGTCTATTTTGTTAACATGAACTTGCAAGTATTGACTTGAGTAAATTATTTAGAAACCTCTCTTACATATATGAAATATTTTAGAAACCTCTCCTGGATTTCATATATCTGATTGAACTTGACAGATTCCTTTAGGATGAAAAACATGGCTTCTCTAAGGTTTTGTGAACTATAGACATCTTTTTACACACTTATTAGTCCATTAGTATCTGATTCTGAGAAACTATTGTATATAATTCACATGTATAATCCTATAGACTCACTCTTGGGCAGTTCAAGTCAGATAGGATCTGTCGTTTCAGCAATAGATATGAATGCCAATCTTGGAGGTAGTTGAGTTGTTTAAACCTCAAACCCACAAAAATAGAAATACTTGATCTAGCCACACATTGATTTATCTTCATAAAACAGGACAGTTGGATTATCTCTATTCCAAGCTATTACACAAGGCTGTGATATGAGGTTGTTGAGATGGTTTCTGTATTCTGATTATTTGTTTGTTAGTAACATTAGCATCAGTATATTAAGACTTCTAAATGTTAGACTATGTTCTTCTAGTGTTTTTATAAGTTTTGATCAATTTCAATGCCCCCCATTCAGCCTTATGTTTTTATAAGTTTTTTTCCTTATATTTCCAATTATTGGATGTTCAATCAGCATTTTCTTTTAGATTCAATTCAATGGATGTCTATGTATTTCAAACTAGAACATGTGAACCTCACAATAATACGCCGCTTGTTTTTTTTTTGTTCACAAATTCTATAAACTGTTATTCTTTATGACACGTTTTTTACTAGTTCTAATTTTCTGTAGCAATGTTGTTTGTTTCCAAACTAAATATGTTTATGAGTTTATCATTTTCTTCATCACAGCCATTGCCACGACTAACTCATCGCTGAAAACATCTTGGTATGGTCATCCTTGGAAGGAGTTGAAAAGGATGGATGATTTATGATAGAGAGATGGAGTAATAATTTTCACCTTCAATTATGGTTTCCTTTTCACATGCACAATTTTGCTTCTTGCATGTTTTAGAAAATTTTGTAGTTCCTTAATATTATGATTGCTTTTTTTATACAGCTCAAGACATTGCTTCTTTGTTTATGAAACAGTTTAGTAGGTGGGTAATTATTTGTTTCTTGTATGTTTATGAAACAACGCCTGGTGTTGTTACTGCTATGGAGATCTTGCTGCTGGTGGTGGTTTTTTGATGCATTTTTTGTTGTTGCTATTTTGGGATAGTTCCCTTTTGGATCTGCTATCATGGCTTTTGTTTTGACAATTGATAGGTTGTACTTATTTTGTTTGAGCGTAGCTCAACTGGCTATATTCTTCATGTAAATCTCTCATTTTATTAATAGAATCTCTGAATTTATCTTTTCCAAAAAAAATGTGTTCACTTTGTTGGTGATTTGTACATAGGTGTGTGTGATTTTCTTTGTTGGTGATTTTTATACAGGTGTATGTGATTGCAGGGAAAGGAAGTACTATTTCCTGAAAAAAAAAATAGTTGGTTTAAGACAAGTTGTTAGTTTAAGCTAATTTGTTATTTTTTATAACAATTTCTGAAGAAATCCTATTACAATATGTTACAAATAATAACAAGTTGTTGTAAACTACAACAAGTTTTTATTATTTTTAACAATTTCTGAACATATTTTAACCGCAATATCAGTCATCGTTTGGCTCTCCACCACCTCGCTTGTCTTGGTCGTCCTTGACCTCTTACGTCGATTCTTGGCTTCTGTTACCGGACTCTTCTGAAGACTTCCTCCAAGAAAATGAAGCTGCACCGAGGCGTTCTCAGACAATTGAGCTTCTTCATCCTGTCCCTCCTCTCTTTCAACCACTATTTCCTTATCTTCAATACTCACTCCTTTAAATTTCTCCTCATTATCTATAACTTGTGAAGGAACCATGAAATTCTGATCCTGTAACTTGTCGCCCAACACCGGAAACTTAAAAAAGTTGACTGGATCCATCCTGTTCTCAGAAAATGGTATGTTCTATATAAAGTACTTATTATATTATATAACAAGTTGTTATAAACTAACACAAGTTGATATTTTTTATAACAATTTCTAAAGCAATTTCTATTATAATTTGTTTTTTTTTTTAACAATTTCTGAACAACTTCCTGTTCTAAGAGAATTTGAAGTATATTCCTAGAGGTGTGTTAATATGAACCCGTTAAAAGGGACATAAAATTTAAAAAGAGACATTAACCACTCAAACTTAATTCCGTCCATATAAAGTTATACATATAAAATTCCATCAATTTTTCAAACTTAATTTTTGGAACTCGTCCAAAAGAAGCTACTCTTTCAAAGGCTTCCACTTCCGTTTCAATCATACGTTTTATAATATTAGTTTTGACGGCATTGTTCTGAACGAGGCTCCTCACACTATCCGTCGTATCAATGCAATAGTCCTTGACATCAAGCCATGCAAAATGTTCACAACCATGATTGGTAACCTACAAATAAATTCCAAAATGCATTTTGATGGAGAAAGAAATTCCAATGTGTAATGTTATTAATTGAACCACTCACTGTTGAGGTACGACATGCGTGAAATCAACGTCCATATGATTTCTCTGTCTTCAATATTCAAATCTTACAAGGCCCTACTTTGCATGAGCTTAACTTAAATTCATCGGCACACATGAAGAGCCACAGTCATTGAAACCATTTACTTCAGTCTCATTACGCTACAACTAATTTACAAGTTAACTGAGTAATGAAAACATTACTTATACAACAAATTTCAAGCAACAAGACCAATAATCAATTATAGTAACATGACTAATTAACAATTGAAGTCATTTGAAGTGTGCATACCCAATAGGGACACCTGTAAAAAATTCAACCTAGGTTATCCTTACTGTGTGAAGTAACAGCAACCCATTCCGCAACCTTAGCGGCAACAACTGACCAGCCTCCAAAGTGGTCGTATACCTAATAACCTTCCCATCCATGGAAGTATCAAACAATTCACTAAGTGTTGACACAAAGTCCTCACATCGTGTTTCTTTGGTAATGGGAAAAGCATCAACACGACCAGATGCATATGAAAGTGATCCATCCACATTACTTACAATGGCACCATCGATATGACAATAACATAACATCGTCTTCTGTGATGGACCCACCATCCTATACTTTTGCCAATAAATAAATAATTAGTCATAAACGATTCAAAGCTTTAGAAACTCATTCCAAACCCTAGCTCTTTCAATCATCACAACAGGAAAAATGTGAAATATTACCCACAGTATAGGAAGCTTATATCTTGCAAAAGGTGAAATACTCCCATGAGATCAAATTGCAATACATGAAAATGATCATACTTGTCTTCTCACTCTAGAAGATTTATTAATAATAATATACAAAATCCAAAAATCCAACAAAATATTTTAAATTTGTACATCAAATTAGTCAAATGATACTAGTACCAATTTGAATTGCACGCAATTTGCAAAACCAGTATCAAGTTGGCAGTATTTAGATGAGTCAAAGCATTAAGCTTAAACACAATTACAATATCTTTTTCTGTTTTGTTTTTTGGGACAGAAGCTGGAAATACACTATTAGCATGGTTTTAGTGATTATCTTGCAGACAAATTTTCAAATCACTGAAGGCATAAACAAAACCACAAATACCATAAAGGAAAATAAAAGAATCACAAAGCACCTTTACGAAGGAAAATGCTCCAGATTTGACCAACAATTCATTCAAATTAATGACAAAAAAAAAACTAAATTCCAACTTTATGCATTTTTTTTCTTTCAAACCCATTTACACCATTAGCAATAAAAACCCTAACCTTTAGCCTTTTCTTGTGCTCGTTTCCAAATCGCACGGTTCAGAAACCCTAACCTTTGCTCGAGATCGTTCCTAAATCGTACGGTTACGGTTGGGGAAGGTGGAGCTATTATTGGCCGGAGAGAAGAGGAAGAATAGTTTCATGTGTGGAGAAGATGAGGATTCCTAAATCTCACGGTTGCAGCTGGGGAAGGTGGAGTTGTTGGCCGGAGAGAAGAGGAAGAAGATTTCGTGCTTTGAGGAGAAGACAATGATTCTCACGATTGGGAAAGAAATGGGGAAGAGGTTATGCAAAATGTGAAAGTAAGAGGGTTAGGGTGTAATTTTAAAAATTTGTCTTAATAGCATTTTGGGCAATCCATCTTCTAAGTTGAAAAAAATCACTAAATCTTAATAAGTTCTTAAGAGTTTGATCAGACCCTAAAAAGATTTTTTCAATGCACTAAAACGTAAAATGCAACTTGTATCCCTAACCTTAAAAACCCTTATATATATATATATATATATATATATATATTTGGAATGTTGCTTATATATATATATATATATATATATATATATATATATATTTGGAATGTTGCTTTAATATCTTGCAAAGGGTAAATTTGAGAGATTCTTATATATTGTCCTAATTGGCATTGTTATAGGACTAAAATGATAAATAAATTGTAAAATAGGAAGTATAAGTAGGTAATTATTTTTTAGAGGAGTGAAAAGAGGATAAGTTTTTAAAGTAACGCTTATCTGTAATTTTCCCTAAAATTTAATCAGGAAGATGTCCTGGGGAGGGGGGCATCAAATAACGGGACCCTTTTGGACGGTAACACTACAAAAAAAAAAGGGTTTAGAGTGGTGACCATGCAGGGGCAGTCAACCCAAACCACCTGTCAAACAGTTATGTACAGACAGTCTACTTGACTGCCGTGACAAATACACTCCAGAAGTCGGAGTTTCCGCCCATCGATGGTGAACGTCTCGCTCATTGGTTTCATCTTTTCCAACGAGCTCCAGAAATGATTTCTACAGCTCGTCGGAGTTTCTCATTGGTTTCATCTACCCAAACTCTCCCTTTCTAATCAAGCCCCCTTCATTCATCTGCCCTAACTCGCATCACATAATTTCTCTCAAATACGTTTCTGTGTTCTTCAAAATTTATTTGTTCCTAGTTCGGATTAATTGTCTTCTTCTCCTTCATCGATGGACGACGAGTTTGATATCGTGCGAGCTCGGACACATTCTAGTTGCAGCAATGGGTGAGTGGACACTCATAGCTTTAACATCTCATTTCTCGTCTGAAAACCCTAGATCCAAAAACGTATGCTTCGATCTCTCTCTCTCTCTCTCTCTCTCTCGTCATTACCAGATGAGAACGCTAAATCTCACTAAGGACCTAAAAAAATTGAAATTAAGAAAAGGGTATTTTGGAAATTTACATGAAGGACAAAGGGTAAATTAGTAAATCAACCTAATGAGAATTAATGTTACATGAGAACCTCTTAAAAAAAATTTGAGAGTTGTAGAAACTTGAAGATTAATTAAAATTCATAAAAAGATTCAAACCCAAAGGGTTACCTTAACCAGATACATTACAATTGAGTGTGACTACTAAGGGACCAACCAAACAGGTCCTAAACTTAAAAGAGAGTATAAATACTCCTCATAACTTAAGAAACCATAATTCTTGCTGAAATAGAAAGGAGGCCAACCTAGAGTAAGAGGAGAGAGAACTTGAACATCAAAAAATCAAAGGGAACAAGATGGAACAACAAAATATCAAATGATTCCATGGCTACATCAATCTCTAAGGTGATTGAACTTTCAATTCATGGGTATTTGGGAAAAAACCCAGATTTTAGTACCCTAGTACAACAATTTAATCTCTAATGTGATGAGAATAAGTAGATATCAAACTATATGATGTATGGAGTATTGATGTTGGGTTCTAGAATTAGGGCAAGGACAAAAGATGTGTTTCTAATACCAAATATGGATATCATGGATAAATAACCTTATGTGTATGAGAAATACTCATAAAATGATGAGATATGTTAAGGAATTAAGTTTCAATTAAGAACCAACAAAACATCCAAGTCAAATAGACAAATGAATGAAGAGGGAAACATCTGGATTCACGATCGCGGATGGACCCACCAGTATACCGGTGAGTGCCCCCGACAGGGGATGTTTTTGTGTGAAAGAGGGTTGGGGTAGACCCACCAGTATACCAGTGGTGCCCCCAACAATGAACTTTTCTTAAATTACTCAAAGTGCTGAAGGGATGGGTAGACCCGACGGAGCCATCGACCAAACCGACGGGGCCACCGATCAATCCTACGGTGCCGTCAACCACATCCCCCGACCAATTAATATGGTGGACCTTACATCACCGGCACACTGGTACCCTATCGGCGGAGGCATCGGCTAGGTAGAACCTCAGGGCTTTTTAGTTTAGATCTGACGTATGAGGACATTAAGGCTGCTATGTGAAGTTGCTTTAGGTTTGGGAATAATTAATCATCTATAGTGTAATTTTAATGTGCTAGTAAGACCACCAACCCTAGTGGGAAAACCTATGACCCTGTTTAGGTATAAATGGTACTTGAGAACATGTAAGGTGAGATGTTATTCATGATAGGGTAAACTATGAGTTGTGTAATAAAATGTCAGACTAGATGTCCCCTACTTGCCTTCAAAATTTCCAAGAATACTGTTAGCATATGAAGTGAACTTAAACATAGAGAGAGGGCTGAGACAACTCAGGTTAATGACACTAATGTGAATTGTTAAGGTGTAAGGATGTTACACATGATATTCTTAGAGCTGAATGTGTACAAAACTAATGCATTGAATATTTTGGGTGAATACTAAAGATTGATCCTAGTAGGATGTGAATTGACCATAGATGAATGTGTACATTAATCCTAGATGAAATGGTGAATTAATCTGAGATGGAATGATAACGAATACTGGATGGATATGTGAACTAATTTTAGATGATTACATGAACTGATGATAAATGGATATGTGAATTGAGTTCAAATGA
The DNA here is from genome assembly GCA_031762675.1 of Pachysandra terminalis. NCBI lineage: Eukaryota > Viridiplantae > Streptophyta > Magnoliopsida > Buxales > Buxaceae > Pachysandra > Pachysandra terminalis. The sequence continues at coordinate 3,113,040 of JAUPMG010000011.1, forward strand.
TTATATGATCTATTGTTAGATGAATGAATGAATTGACTTCAGATGATTATATGAACTGATGCTAAATGAATATGTGAATTAACCTTAGATACATATATGAATTGATGCTAGATGGATATGTGAATGGATTCTAGATGAATGTGTAAATTGTTTCTAGAAGGATATGTGAAGTAGTTTTAATAAACATGTAAATTGACCCTAGTGAGAAATATGAACTGATCTTGAATGGATGTGTTGACTAATCCTAGTTGGATGTGTGATTTGATTCTAGTTAGTTAAATGTGGAATCTAATTCTAGTTGGATGAGTGAATTTGTCCTAAAGGGGTTGTACGAGTTAATCTCTGTTCAATGCGTACTCTGATATATATATATATATATATACTCATGCATATATATACATGCAGTACATGTATTGCAAGGTTACTAATGACCTTGACCATATGAATCATTAGAATTGTGATGTGAATGACTATGTTATTACGATAGATTAAATGAAAGGTGAAATGATGTATATGCTCAAGATTAAGCATAAGAAATAATGGTGAGAGGTAAGTTATGACCTTCACTATATGAATCATTAGAATGGTAATGTGAATGTCTATGCTACTAAGATAGACTAAACAAATGATGAAATAAGAAGTATGTAATGATCTTGATTATATGAATCCTTAGAATTGTGATGTGAAGGTCAATAATATAAAGATAGACTAAATGAATTATGAAATGATATACATGTTTAAGAATATGCAAGAGACATTGTAATAAGGTATAAAGTGTACTGATATAAGTCTTAGAATATACATGATTCTATTTGTTTAACTTTTAACTTTCAATGAATAAGCATGACATGTGGGAATATTCATTTGAATGTAATGTATGACGTATTATTAAATGTTCATGTGAGATTTATATATTTATGCATAACATATAGATTGTGTGATGAGGGCATGCATAAAATGGATTATTCATGCATTATGGGTCCTGAAAGGTAACCCAATGATGCGATTAGACTTTGGATTCTTCACGACGAAAACAAAAGGGATGATATAAGAATGAATTGACTCAAAGAAGAGTGCCAAAGAGTAATGAAATGTTGAAGTCCAAAAAGGACTAGAGATAAGTCAAAGAATGACTTGGGAGAGAGATTAGCTACCCCTTTGTCTCGGAATGTCATGCATATATATATACCAGGATAGAGTATATATATGAGTGAGGATATGATTGTAACAGCCTAGACCTTCTAATCTCTGCTTTTTCATACTTATAACTACATGATTATCTTTCCTTCTTATTTTATCATCAATCGGATTAGATCTGACCGTGCGATTTTATTTGTAAGATTCATTGGTCTTAGTGCTCTATGCAGTAATTTAACCCTTGTGTGCTTACATTTGATGGCTTGGATTTAATCTTGATTGATTTAGGTGTAAGGCTAATATTTAAAAGTCTTGTTTGGAAGGCTAGGATGAGGACACATGTCCTAGTGGATTGATATAATGTGAGAAAGAAACCTCATTTGTTTTGTCTCTTTTGGTTTTGGGGCTTGGTGGAACTTGAGAAGGAGAAGAAGGGTTGGCATTTTAGGGCTTTTGCTTGATTTCAATTTTTTGGACTAGGTAAGTAGACAATCTCATGAATATGATAGAATCATCTAGGTTTTTAAGCATTTCCCTTAATTTCTTGTTCAAAGCATAGATTTGAGATTTGAAGAATGAGATTAATGCATAATGATGGAATGATTATATTTCATTTGTGATTCAGAGTATTTTTAGCCAGTTCGCGATGTTCGACGGTTTCCTCGACGCGACGAACGCTTTCTAGGCCATCGGCGAACTGATCGGTTCGCTGAACAGGTCGCCATGTATGAATGTTGTTAGATCTAGTCGCCGAGTGTCACTTCGACGCGCCGAAAACCGACTTCGGTCCGCCGAAGAGATCACCGAAAATAACCCCCTGGATTTGTCACCGAATCTCAGTCCGGTCCGCCTAAGAGGTCGCCGAGGTGGGTTTAGGGTCGCCGAAGACGTCGCCGAACTTGTTTTTGTTTAGCTTTAAGTCTTGACACCTATTAGTCAACACTTGTTTGTATGATTTTGAGTGGAATTAATGATATGTTTATGTCATTATGATTATAATGAAATTCTTACCTTGTGACTTGAATTAGCAAGAATTTAGGTTAAAATATATGCAATTGTGTGAATTGTGCACCCATTTGATTTATATACACCCTGTACACAATGAACTGTTTCTTTAGCTAACGTGCACCCCTTCATAGCACTGCATTTACTCTAGACCATATTTTGGTCAAAGAGTGACATTATATTCCGAGACCTCACGGTTGTGTCTCGCGATTTGAATGAGAGAGATGTGAATATCATATCTGGTAAGGAGACTAGTAAGACTGAGTTGAGGGAGTAGCTGACCCAACAAACTCTCATTTTACCAAGGGAATTAAACCCAAGAAAAGAGGGAAATCTCTATAGTTTGTCAAATGTCGTGTTTTCCTAAGGGAGCCGCACGTGGGTGCAAGTCTCGGTATTTTTTTACCACTGATCAAAAATAAGGTGGGGCGATTGTGACTCCTAGGTCAAAAGCCCTTAAAACTATGTTGTACACATAGAATAGTCCTATTCCTTAGACTGTTACGACGGGGGATGATTTTAGGTTGCTGTAACATCGTGGGGCACATTCAGGTTGCTGGGACACCACGGATAGAGACTGGATTAGGAGGAAACATACCACATTGACATTCTGACAGAATTGCATTGCATTACATATTAGATTGAATGCTAGATCACCTTGGTGATTTCTGTATTTAGGTACACTGCATGCATAATAAATAATTTTCCACATGCATCACATTTATCTGCTTTCCTCTGTATTTGGATTGAGAATTTGGCAAATGTTTAATATCTTGGATAATCTTTCATATTCCTGATGTTATTTACTTACTGGCTAGTGTAGCTCATGCTTTTTAGCAAACTTTTCAGGATCCTTAGAGGAAACTACTGTTGACGAGAGCACCGCCAGGGAGGAAGACTTTGGAGAAGAAGAAGACTACTTCTGTCTCATGTGAATCATTGTAATATTTGTAAATTTTATTTTGGGTTTTACTCTGATATCTTAACCTTTATGTATATATATTTTTGGGATACTTGTCTTAGTATCCATACAAATCTGATTTCTTAACTTCGAACTGTGTATTTTTCCGCTGATTGTATTGTAAATATTTATACTAAGAACCCTTGATTTTCAATTTCTTTCGAATATACATACTTCTTTTGCTCTTGTGATGTTTCATCTACCACTTCCTTCTCCGAAGGAGTGAAGGTTACAATCTAAATCTCACTGGGCCCCAAGTGGCTTCATAGGTTTGGGTTGTGACAATGATCACATATGAATATATGATGATAGTATATCTGTATGTGTGATGTGAGTAATTTGTTGGATAACACTTCCTTAGATCAAAAATGACGGTGGGTAAAGACCCTAAAACTGTGTTGTACGCATAGAATCTACTGTTGGTCTTAGCCAGAATTGGTACTGTGATCGGTAAAGATGCATTGCTGGCCTCAGTGGGGATCTAACGTGGATATCCAGCAGTTATAATTGCAATAGCATGCATTGCATTTCATGTGTATTGTACCTGCCATCGCTTGGGATGATGGATTGATTGACCATGACATTGCATAAAAGAATGAACCAAAGAATCATTTCATGGCATAATCGGCATTTAACATGAATATGTGATTGAATGGAAGAGTGAACTGCATTAAGTTTGATCTGTTGTGATATGAGTGCTAAAAACCGAAACATATAAATGTTAGGAATTGAAACATGTAAATGTAAGAACTGAGACAGATAAATGTTAAGAGCTAAGACATGAATTTTCATAAGACACCTATATGATATTTCATATTTATGTTATTGGTCTGTGTTTCTAAATAGATACCCAGATGGTGTGGGTTTACTCACGAGCTTTCAAGCTCACCCTCGTTGATATTTTTTTTTTTTTTTATGTTTGAGCTGTCAATCTCTGAGAATACTGCTGGTGGGCTTTGGGTAAAGAGTTTTACATATTTAATTGGTTAGTAAAGATCTTGATATCATATATCTAAAATTTATATTATATCTAATTATTGTCTCTTGTTATTCAGTTGTTTGCTACCTCCTGTGGAGGGGGTGAGAGTTGCATTACCAATTCCTAGTGGGGACCTCAGATAGGTATACCCTCTAGGAGTGAGATGTGACAAATTGGTATCAGAGCCTAAGATTTAATATATCTTAGGAACAAAGTATAATGATATGTAAGAGAAAATAAGAGTAGTAGAATTACAAAAAACACCTATAAGATTTTATGGGTAATATAGGTAAGAGAATAGATATATAAGGATGAGAGTGAGGATTGTTTGCTGAGCTTCCTTAAGGGATACTTTCTGAAAGACACCGAAGAAGGCCACTATTCCTGAAGATCTGAAGATTGAACTTTATAATGTATGGTGAGTATATTGGGTTGGGAGGTTCAATGGGCCATGACCACCAAAGGCATGCAACGTGTTGATTGCTAAAACTTATATAATTATTTAAAACCCTAACACTAACCAAGTGTCTCCATAAAAAGGGGCAATGTAGTTGCAAATGCATTAATCCCTAGAATTTATGAAAAGGAAGGTGTGTAAGCATAAGTATGAAGAAATGATAAAAGATACATTATAATGATTTAAATCCCAAAAATAAAATTTCAAAATCAAATCGTTAAGAGTAAATGACAAGCGACTTGAAGAAAACCTAGACCAATATGATAGAGCTGAAAGGAAAGTGGAATTATGAAATTGAATCCCTAATAAAAAACATTAGTGTTATAGTAATTTACATAATTACCTAGAATTCTAATGGTTGTAAATTGAAGTGTGTTATGTGATAGAAGTCACAGTATAGTATTAAAAGATGATTCTCAAATTAAATATAAGTGTGAGGTATTTGATTGATGGCGTGTATGAACTATTATGATTAGCAATTGGATGGAACCATGACATATCATTTACAAATCCCATATGGTAACTAACTGTATAACTTGACTATAATATAATTAAACAATTTTTTTATTATGGTGTGGATGCTAGAAATGGGATGGATGATATACTATTGTCCGGATGATGTGACTTCATGTGTGGAAGTAATTGTCCCTAACTTTAAAAACTGAAACCTTATTGAATTTCGAGGACAAAATTCTTTTAAAGGAGGGTAGATTGTAAGGACCTAAAAAAATTCGAAATTAAGAAAAGGGTATTTTGATAATTTACCTGAAGGACCAAGGGTAAATTAATAATTCAACCTAATGAGAATTAATATTAGATAAAAATCCTCTTAAATAATTTTTGAGAGTTGTAGAACCTTGAAGATTAATTAGAATTCATAAAAACAGTCAAATCCAAAGGGTTAACTTAACCAAATACATTAGACTTAAGTGTGACCACTAAGGGACCAACCAAACATGTCCTAAACTTAAGAGAGTATAAATACTCCTTATAACTTAAAAACCCTAATTGTTGCTGGAAAATTAGAAGGAAGGCCAACCTAGAGCAAGGGGAGAGAGAGCTTGAACATCAAATAGTCAAAGGGAACAAGATGGAACAACAAAATATCAAAAGAATCTATGGCTACATCAATCTCTAAGGTGAATGAACTTTCAATTCATGGGCATTTGGGAAAAAACCCAGATTTTAGTACCCTAATACAAAAATTTAATCTGTAATGTGATGAGAATAAGTAGAAATCAAACTATAAGATGTTATGGAGTATTGATGTTGTGTTCTAGAATTAGGGAAAGGACAAAATATGTGTTTCTAATACAAAATATGGATATTATGGATAAATAACCTTATGTCTATGAGAAAAATTCATAAAATGTTGAGATATGTTAAGGAATTAATACCAATTAAGAACCAACAAAAAAATCCAAGTCAAATAGACAAATGAATGAAGAGGAAAAAATCTGGATTCGCAACCGCGGATGGACCCACCGATATAACGGTGAGTGCCCCCGACAGCGGATGTTTCTATGTGAAAGAGAGATGGGGTAGACCCACCAGTATACCGGCGGTTCCCCAAACAGTGAACTTTTCTTAAATTTCTCGAAGTGTTAAAGGGCTGGGGAAGACCCGACAGGGCCACCGACCAAAGCGACGGGGCCACCAACCAATCCTACGGTCCCACCGGCCACAGCCCCCGACCAAATAATATAGTGGACCTTACATCACCGATACCGTACCAGCAGAGCCACTAGCCAGGTAGAACCTCAGGGATTTTGAGTTTAGATCTAATGTATGAGGACATTAAGACTAGTATGTGAAGTTTCTTCAGGTTTGAGAATGATTAATCATCTATGGTGTAATTTTATGTGCTAGTAAGGCCACCAACCCTAGTGGGAAAGCCTATGACCCTGTTTAGGTACAAATGGTACTTAGGAACATGTGTGAAACCTTTAAGGTGAGTTGTTAGTCATGATTGAGTTCAACTATGAGTTGTGTAATAAAATGTGAGACTAGATGTCCCCTACTTGCCTTGGAAATTCCCAGGAAGACTATTAGCTTATGAAGTGAACTTAAACATAGAGAGAGGGTTGAGACAACTTAGGTTAATGACACTAATGTGAATTGTTAAGGTGTATGTATACAAAACTAATGCATTGAATATTTTGGGTGAATAATAAAGATTGATCCTACTAGGATGTGAATTGACCATAGATGAATGTGTGCATTAATCCTAAATGAAATGGTGAATTAATCCAAGATGGAATGATAATGAATACTGGATGGATATGTGAACTGATTTTAGATGATTACATGAACTGATGACAAATGAATATGTGAATTGAGTTCAAATGATTATATGATCTAATGTTAGGCTAATAAATGAATTGAATTCTGATGATTATATGAACTGATGCTAAATAAATATGTGAATTAACTTTAGATGCATATATGAATTGATGTTAGATGGATATGTGAATGGATTTTGGATGAATGTCTAAATTGTTTCTAGAAGGATATGTGAACTAGTTTTGATAAACACGTTAAATGACCATAATGGGAATGTGAACTGATCCTGAATGGATGTGTGGACTAATCCTAGTTGAATGTGTGATTTGATTCTAGTTAATTGAATGTGAAATCTGATTCTAGTCGGATAAGTGAATTTGTCCAAAAGGGGTTGTATGAGTTAATCTTTTTTTGATGCGTACTCTGATATATGTATCTACACTCATGCATATATACATGTAGTAGATGTATTGCAAGGTAACTAATGACCTTGACTATATGAATCACTAAAATTGTGATTTGAATGACTATGTTATTACGATAGAATAAATGAAAGGTGAAATGATGTGTATGCTCAAGATTAAGCATAAAACATAATGGTGAGAGGTAAGTAATGAGCTTGACTATATGAATCATTAGAATGGTAATGTGAATGTCTATACTACTAAGATAGACTAAACAAATAATGAAATGATATATATGTGTATGAATAAGCATAAGACATGGTGATGAGAAGTATGTAATGATCTTGACTATATGAATCATTAAAATTGTGATGTGAATGTCTATAATATAAAGATAGACTAAATGAATGATGAAATGATATACATGTTTAAGAATATGCAAGAGACGTGGTAATGAGGTATAAAGTGTACTGATATAAGTCTTAGAACATACATGATTCTAATTGTTTAACTTGCTATGAATAAGCATGACATATGGAAATATTCATTTAAATGCAAATTATAGCATATTATTAGATGTTCATGCGAGATTTATATATTTATGCATAACATGTAGATTGTGTGACGAGGGCATGCATAAAATGGATTATTCATGTATTATGGGCCCCGAAGGGTAACCCGATGACCCGACTAGACTTTGGATTCTTCATGATGAGAACCAAAGGGATGATGTAAGACTGAATGGACTCAAAGAAGAGTGCCAAAGAGTGATGAAATATTGAAGTCCAGAAAGGACTAGAGATAATTCAGAGAATGACTTAGGAGAGGGATTAGCTACCCCTTTGTCCCAGAATGTAACGCATGTATATACTAGGACAGAATATATATATGGGTGAGGATATGATCACATATGTATATATCAGGATAGTATATATGCATGTGTGATGTGAGTAATCTGTTGGATAATTGTGAGCTTGGATGTTCCATAGGGGATGAAAGATGCCCTGGTCGCCCTTCCTTAGAGCAAAAATGATTGTGGGACAAGAGAATCCCATGGGTTTAAATTTGTGTTGTACACACAGAATCTATTGTTGGCCTTATTCAGAATTTGTACATGTGATCGATAAAGAAACATCGTTGGCCTCAGTGGGAATCAAACATGGATATCCAGCGGTTATAATTACAACAACATGCATTGCATTTCATGTCTATTATACCTGCCATCGCTTGGGATGATTGATTGATTGATCTTGACATTGCATACAAAGAATGATTTAACATGAATATGTGATTGAATGGAAGAGTGAACTGCATTATGTGTGATCTGTTGTGATATGAGTGTTAAAGAACTGAAACATATAAATGTTAGGAATTGAAACATGTAAATGTAAGAACTGAGACATATAAATGTTAAGTGCTAAGACATGAATTTTCATAAAACACCTATATGATATTTCATATAAATGTTATTGGTCTGTGTTTCTGAGTAGATACCCAAGTATTGCAGATTTACTCACAAGCTTTCCAGCTCACCCTTGTTGATATATTTTTTTTTCCATGTTTGAGCTACCAATCTCTAAGAATATTGTTTGTGGGCTTTGGGTAGAAAGATCCTTGCGTCTTTAATTGGTTAGTAAAGATCCTGATATCATATATCTAAAATTTAGATTATATCTAATTATTGTCTCTTGTTATTCATTGATTTGCCACCTTCTGTGGAGGGGGTGAGAGTTGCATTACCAATTCTTAGTGGGAACCTCGAATAGGTATACCCCCACGAGTGGGATGTGACAACAGCCCCCAACCAAAATTGTTTGTGAGGTGAGTTTAGATTTTGTATATACGTATCAATAAGTGTGACTTGTTGTGATATGAGTGTTAAGAACTGAAACATATAAATGTTAGGAATTGAAACATGCAAATGTAACAACTGAGACATATAAATGTTATGTGCTAAGACATGAATTTTTATAAGATACCTATATGATATTTCATATAATTGTTATTGGTCTGTGTTTCTGAGTAGATACCCTGTTATTGCAGATTTACTCACGAGCTTTCAAGATCACCCTCGTTGATATATTGTTTTCCATTTTTTGAGCTGCCAATCTCTAAGAATATTGTTTGTGGGCTTTGGGTAGAAAGATCCTTACATCTTTAATTGGTTAGTAAAGATCTTGGTATCATATATCTAAAATTTAGATTATATCTAATTATTGTCTCTTGTTATTCATTGGATTGCCACCTTCTGTGGAGGGGGTGGGAGTTGCATTACTAGTCCCTAGTGAGAACCTCGAATAGGTATACCCCCTAGGAGTGGGATGTGACAACAGCCCCCGACCAAAATTTGTTTGTGAGGTGAGTTTAGATTTTGTATATACGTATCAATAAGAGTCTAGTGGACTTGGTCCCAAATGATTTGGACCAATTTTGATTTCATGGGTATACCTACAACCCCGCCCCCGCCACCCCCCCCTCATGCAGCCACCCATGAAAATTTGAAAACAAAATAACCTTAGATTATGTATGTGTACATTATTGGAAAACTAATAGACTTGGTC
>JAUPMG010000011.1:3164625-3191211 GCA_031762675.1 Pachysandra terminalis
CTCTTCAAAGAGTTTAACAGATTTGAAACTCTTCAAAGAGTTCACCAGATTTGAAACCCTCAAAAAAAGTTTAGCACAGTAAGTTATTTTTTTTATTTATTTTTTTCAATCGACTATTTATTATAGGCTTTTTTATTTTGTTTTTTTATAAGTATAAATTTTATGGGTTATTCTTAAGTCATAAAAGATCGTTATTATTAGTCATGTAATAGGGTATTCATAAATTATTTAAATATATCATCAAGACTTTTTTGCATTTTCTATGATTTCTCATATTTTTTTTATTTTTATTATATTTTTAATATATTAATTTATTTTATACTGACCGTAATTAAGACCGAGTTATTCGGATTAGGTAGACTTCCGAGTTTCTAGCCGTATCCGAGTTTTTAAACACTGGTACAAATCCAAACCCGACACTCTTCACCCATCCTTCTACTTGGCTCAGACCTGCATCTAACTCGAACTCTATAACTGCAGCTCTTCATTCCCCTATTCTGCAAAAACCCGAACTCAACTTCCTCTCAACCCTTCTTCAATCTCCAGTCACCTTCAACAAACCCCTGCTCAATCGAACCCAATAGAACCACCGAAAACCATCATTGGTCTGCAACTAATTCTTCCTCTTCATCATCAATCTAACCCAAAACCCTTGAAGATATTTTGGTCGGTTGAAATCCCAGGTGCAGTTCACATCCATATTTTCTTTATTTTATTGTGTTAATCCATCTCGATGTGCAAGCCTCTGTTTACAATTGTTATTCTGTAGTTCTGTTGTTTATATATCTTGCTGTTATACACTTCTATCCATACATGTATGTCTCGGCCTCTCTTTATGTGATCATTGTTAAAAATTTCTAAGAAATGCCACAAATGAGACTCCAATCAATTTATTTATTTATTTTTTTGGGTTAGTTCATTAGTTAGCTACTTTCATTTTCATTGTGTCACTTCACATTTCGGATAATAGAAATTTCATTGTTTATTTTAGGTTGTAATTATATTTTTCTTTAGCTTTAGTTCATTAGGTTCTCTTCCAAAGAATATAGGTATTTTAGATTTGTCTTATTTTTTTAGTCTTAATAATATATGATGTTTTTTTTAGGTCACTTTAGTGTTTTAGAGGTTTTAAGAATTTTATTTTAGTATTTTCTTCTCTTAGAAAATTTTCAAGAATCTTCTAGAATTTTTCATTAGTTAGTTTCCTTTTAGAATAATATATAATTTGCCAAATAACCTTAAACTGGATAAACGGTTGAACCGGGAGAGAATGGATGCCTAACATCTTCCCATCCTCCCAACCCCTTACCTTAAAATCTGGTCAGACTATCCTAAATTCCACAATCTTGGTCTAATTTCATAATCAATTGACAAACCCATGGGTGGTGGTGACTCCAATAACCCGATCGACTTAGGGTCCACCCGACCCGGGGTGATTACAATGTGTATCTAGAATAATCATCTATAAATGTTAGGAAATATTTATTTCCTACACGAGATATGATATTCTTAAGATCACATACGTCACTATATATAATACCAAGTATTTCAGAAGTTTGATTAATAGATTTATGAGATTTTCTAGTAATTTTAGCTTGAACACAAGCAAGACATTTCTCAAAAATGTCAGAATTAAATGCAGGAATTAAACTAAGATTGGAAATATTCTTTATGTAATTATAATTTACATGTCTTAATCTACCATGCCACAAAGAAATAGAGTCAACAATATAAACATAAGAGGATTCATTCATTAAATTCAATTTAAGCATACCATTACAAGAATACTCATGTCCAATGAAAACTCTATTCCTGGATAAAATGAACTTATCCAACTCATACACCAGTTTGAAACCTTTTTTACTGAGAAAGTCTCTAGATACAAGATTCTTACTAAACGAATTTCGTCAAAGTCTCAAGAAACAGTAAACGAATTTCGTCTTTATCGTTTTGAATATATATTCCAAGTTGTAATCCATCGCGGCTGCTCTGGAGATTAGATCTGTGATCTCATACTAAACAGATTTCTCATTTCAGTAAACTGATCACCGGTTTTGATATTAGAAGAAATCATCTCAGAAAACAAGTAGAGATTTGCTTATACCTCTACCAGTAGTGAAAGATTTTGAGTTATTAATAAGAAACAAATCTAGCAAGGTAGCCGCAAGTATGTGCAACTAAATGAACCAAACTGAAAATGGATTGCCAAGTGCCTCATGTATATGTTTGTGGAATCCAACACCGGTGATAGAATTCCACCTTCTTAAACTGTATCAGATTCTCATGAAAAAGAGATTCAACTGTATTATTGCCATTATGGTCGAGAACGGCGGAGTTCCGGATAATAGAGTTTGGTTGCTTTGTATGGTTGAGTTTTCTTGCCGTCGTGGGAGTAGGGGTGTAAACGAGACGAGCTTTGCCCAGCTCGGCTCGGGCTCGGCTCAAGCTCGGAAAAAATTTCGGGCTCAGGCTCGGCTCAGACTCGCTATTTTTTCAAGGCTCAGGTTCGGCTCTCAAAAGCTCGGCTCGGCTCGTTAAAAACATGGAAAAAAATAATTCAACAATAATTCTTTTTTTTTTTTGTGAATTCAGTACTAATTCAATTTAATTAATTAAGATTTTTTAATTACTTTGATGTAAGCACATCATTAATTAATTTTGTATTTAATAATTAATATTATATATATATATATATATATATTTGTATTTATATATATATGATACCTATGATATACAAATTTATATATAATATATAAGATTGAGCCGAGCCTTCCTACGCTCGGCTCAAGTTCGTTAAAATAATGAGTTTTTTTTTGAACTCAGGCTCAACTCGTGAGCCTAAATATTGAGATCAAGTTTGGCTCGTTGACAGCCCTATGTGGGAGCTGCTTTTGAAAGGTTTTTACGGTAGTCAGGAAGTTAAAAAAAAAAAAAAAAAAACTATTATGTTAAGGGAGGTACGTGTTATGTACCTCAAGGGAGGTTTCTCTAATTTTCGGAGGTTTCTGTAATTTTCTATATTATCAACAATTGCAAATGACAAGGCAAAATAAAATGTATTTTTTATTTAGACGGGGCTGAAGAGTTCAAAGTCCAAGGTCCGAGCCTTGAGGCACAAGAGATAATTTTTCAAAAAATTGAAAAAAGAAGAAAAAAGGAGCGCGTGTTAGACTTAGATCAGAGCCTTTTGTTTTTATTTATCAAAGACTTAGACCAGAGCCAGCCGCGTTCAAAGAAAGCTAAAAGCACGTTGTACTAAAACGATCATTTTTTTTGTTTTTGTTTTAGAAAAGAGCACAATAAGACATGTGTCATAATATATGTGGTTGGTAAATTCTAGAAGTCTCTTCGAAAAGATCCACTTCTCGTCGGTCCTTGAACATGGGTGAATCTCTCCTCGAGTATAAAATGCGGCTCGAAACCATCTTTCAGCCTCCGCTCATATTGTTTTCTCGCACACGCGACCAAGAAGCTAGTTCTTCGCTTTCTTCTCTTCTTCTATAAAGTTTCTGAGGTATGTTGATCTTTCTTCTCAAATCTTCTTTTCTTCCTGTTTTTCTATAATTTCTCTTTCGGATCTACATGTATTTCGATGAATGCAGGTGCTTCTTCGTGGTTGCTATTGATTTTCTTTTGCCCTGCCCATTGATTTCTATTTCAAAATTAGGGTTTCACTTAAGATATCAGAAATCGCGATTTTTTTAATTATTTTCCGTGGAAATGTGGCTGATATTCTGATGTAATTGATCAAATTGGGGGAATTCGTGAACGATTTGATAGTTGTTTCCAACGATATAGATGATATAGAGTTTTACGGGTTTTCTGTGCATCTGCATTGGACAAATGTAAGGAGATCATGAGGGTTTTAGGGGGGATTTGTCTTGAAATTGCGTAAAGAGTTTCGTTATTTCATTATTTTCTTATTATGTTTCATTTATTTTATTAAAGATATGATTTTTTTTTTCCTACCGAGAAAATGTAACCATTTTAGATTCAAGGAGGAAGGAAGTTTTTTTTTTGGGTACATTTTCTTTCAAGATCTGAACTAGATACGTAGAATTTCTATTTTGGAAAGTTATCAGTTTCGTTCGTTTGGTGGTGGACTTTTGTTGTGCGGTTAAATCTCTCTAAATCTTTTTATTTTGTTGAATAGGTTGGCTCGATCACTTTCAAACTAAACTTTAGCACTTTTAAGAAATTTTAACTCCTCAATTCTTATATCAGCCTTGCGGAAGATGGCAGAGGTATGAAACGATTTCAGTTTTTCTGCACGCTTGTTGTTTTATATACTGTTTCTTTTACTTTATTGTGTATATTCTGTGATAATTGGTAATTAGTACTGCTTATATTGGTTTATTTGCGTGCTGACTTACAACTCCTAAACTGCTGCAGGATGGTCACCAGGTTTCTTTGAATGTATATGATCTTAGCCAAGGACTTGCACGTCAACTCTCTATGACATTTTTGGGGAAAGCTATTGAAGGCATATGGTAAGTTAAGGTTTATTGACGCTGCATGTAGTTAATGGAAATAATACCCCGTGAAATTTATTTTGAAATGTTCCATCTTTTCCTAGTTCATTTCATGTCATGTTATTAAATCACATAAACTCTTGAACAGGATTTGGGCATGTGAATGTACTTTTCCTTGAATCTTTGAGTGGAGTAAATCCAAAAGTTCAGTATTACGTCTGAAAGAAACATTGTGCCTTCTGAATTATAGATGGTGTACTTCTCATTGTTTTTAAGTGGAGTGCTATCTTTAGCATATGTTCTAAACAAGATAGATTAAAAGATTAAAGGTATATATCTTCCTGTAGGCTTAGTTGCTATGCATGGCTTTGCAATTGAAATTGGACATTGGCTTGGCCATACATCTAAAAGATGCTTGAACATGTAGATTATGTTTGTCTCTTCAGAGATGGTTACTATATCCTTTCTCATACTAATAAATTTAAGTGTGACTTAAATTTATGTGCCTTTGAGGGTGGAAATTGTTTAATTCTACATTGGGTGTCAACAAATATACGACATGGATCTGCTATGACTGAATTTGAACCAATTTCTTAGGCCATATTTCCGATTCCAGCGGTATCCGAATGGATTTTACCTAGATATCTTAGTGTTTGAATTCGGCTACAATTTGGATCAGTCAAAATCCAAGCAGAAACCAGCTGTCAGATTGTGTTTAAATTAAACTTTAAAATTCCATATTAAATTTTATGGTCCATTGTTGAACCACGATGCTGAATTGTGTAAGACATAAGAACATGCTATCTTTATAAAGAGAGTAGGTGGCATGTTGTTAAGAATTTGTATCAGTTTAGGGATTGTTCTGGTTTGATACCGGATCGGCAATCCAACTATGGGTTGACCTCGGTAAATTTTTTTATTTTAAAAAAAAAGGGCGAAAAAAATTTAAAAATTATAAAAATATAAATATACTTAAAAAATTAGTTGAAATAAGTGTCTAAAAATTATTAAAAAGCATTTTATATAAACGTGATGTTGCAATTACGCAGTCGCTCGATCAAAGTATGCAATTAGCCTTAATTACATTTATATAAATCATAGGAAATGCTGATATAATTAACAATTAACCAAAATAATAATGTAGGCCAATAAAGAATAAATGACATTAATGAACAATTGACAATTAAAAATGTGTGATATTCAATGAAGCAATACTTGAAGTTTAAGTATTTAATTATTAAGCACAAGTATATGTGTATCATATAATAGATGATCAGGGATGAGATTTCAGTAGTACATTGAGTTTTGATGTGGTTCAAACTTATTTACAGCTTATAGAAAGAATAAAAAAAGAAAAAAAATCAAGTAATATAGAAGCTGATCTATAACTTGGATATGTTCCAACGAGATCCCGGTGATGTCCGACAAGATTCTGGCTAGGGGTAGACTGTAAGGGAGAAACCACAAGAGGAATGTTTGGACACCCATTCTTCTTAAAAATGCAAATTTCAAATGTGGTCACGACCACATTAAAAAGAATGGGTATCGGAAGATCCATATTGGATTGTTCGATACCACTCGGCAATCTTGAGACAACTTATCTGGATCGGACGAATTGTCTCAGTTTCGGACCGAGACAGAATCAAATCAAATTTTTTAGTCTCAGTGTTGTATTCCGATTGGACTGAGCCAATACCGAGTTGCATTGGACGATCCAACTCAGGACCAGCCAATCTTTTACACCATGATAGGTGGGTGGAGGATTTGATCCTCACCTACACTATATAAAGCTAGCTCCTCAGGTCATTATGCTGTCTTAAACCTTTAAACCATTTATAATGTTAAATAAGTACGATTTTAAGTATTTGTAATGTAATGTTTGTTGATTACAAATTCTTATAATGTTACAAGTACATATTTATATTTAAAAGAATTTTACTAATATTACAGATTCAAACAATGTTAAAGTAAAGTAAAGGTTTTGAATAGATTCTATTTATTCGGATTTAGTAAAGTAGTGTCTGTAGGCATTTGAATGAATTTGGATTATCTGTATTCTGTGTTGTTTATGGAAGCATATCAATGCAATTTTTGGATGGATTATGGGTTGAAAATGGTACTGAATCCAACCCATTGACAGCCCAAATTCTACATTGTCTTGGAAATGGCAATGCTACAGCTCTTACTCATGTCTGCATAACAGAGCAATCCTTATATATGTGCTATATAATAAATAGTTATGAATTAAATGTTTGGAAACCTATAATTGGTATATGTACATTTCTGGTTAGTTGTTGCTTTGCCCTTTTGAAGTTTAGCTTTCGAGATGCATTGTGCCAAATCTTAGTAATACAAGATAAGGGGCCAAGTTTTTTAATACTAGGTGTTGTACTCTAAGAAATCATTGTATGGAGTGCCCCTCTTGAAAATTCCTTAATTATGCCATTCTTAGAAAAATAGTTACATAACGTAAGCACTCTTGGAATGCTATTTGTATAGAAAAATTAGGTAAAGCAGGATCTGAACTATGAAATTCTGGCTCTGGTGGTTACTATATTTGAAACACATTGTCGGCAACTGGAACAAGGATGTTGATGACAAGATGGTCTTTAAGTTTAATTTTCAGAGAGTAAAATTTGAGGGATTAAGACTGCATTTTATTTGGTACTTGCAGCCCATTTGGTATTTTGTACGTGACAAAATGCAAGCATGAAATGTTTCTTTAGAACTGTATTTCCCTGCAGATCCTAGTATATTGATTTTTCTTGATTATTTGCAAACAGGCACACGGGAGTTGTAGTTTATGGGAATGAATATTACTTTGGGGGAGGCATCCAGCACTCACCTGCTGGAACAACACCATACGGAACTCCTATTCGTGTGGTGAATTTGGGCATCACGCATGTGCCTAAGGAACTCTTCGAGGAGTATCTGCAGGAAATCAGCCCTCGTTACACAGCTGAAACCTACAGCTTACTCAGACACAACTGCAACAACTTCAGCAACGAGGTTGCTCAGTTCCTAGTGGGAGTCACCGTTCCTGATTATATCCTGCAGCTCCCCAATGAAGTCATCAACAGTCCGATGGGTGCTCTTATATGTGAGTATTTCATTTCTTTATCCATTTATGCTTGATCTGCGTTTTTCCTTCCACTAGGAATCCTCTAAAAACTTGTTTTGGGGGGTTGGTTTTCAGTTTTCTGTTATATCATATTGACATTTGATGAGTGTGGTTGTTTTCCCCGGACTGGTGCTAGCCCAGATTTGTTGTTGCTCCATGATATTAAAAGGCTCAATTTAACTGTGATTATAATACCTGTAATTCTAATAATATAATTTCTTAAGTGACCTTGTGAGATATGTTAGAGCAGTTGATATAATCAAGGGCCCCATCCCCAATAATAAAAATATGATATTAAATGCTGATTTGCTCAACTGTTATTTGAATATGTCATTAGATTTTTCTTTTTTATTAAACAACTGTTAACTATGAACCAGATTAGTTTCATGTAGCCATGTTAGGAAATAGTTTCAATTAAATTCAGAAGAATTGGAGATGAAGGAAACCAAACTGCTAACCTGGTAGTTATTGTTGCATTATTTTCAAACATTTTTCTGTGGTGTTGCAGTGCCCATGATACAGCAGCTGGAGACAACACTAAGATCAGGGGCTGTCCCACAAGCTCCTCAGTTCAGGCCATCTTCCTTGACCCAGTCTTCACAGACCATGTCAGCTGCCGATGTGAACCTCAGCAAACCCACAGCAAACACACCCAATACATATACAAATACTACCAATGCTTCTGTGAAATCTAATGACCAATGCTCCATGGACACACACAACACATCTGACAAGCTACCAAATTCAGATAACACAGTGTCACCTGCTGGAACACAAGAGAAAAAAACAGTAAACAGAATTTCTGGCGACCCTCTTGGGGATGCCCGGAGTAGAGTGCAGGAAGAGATCACCAGGGAGTTTGCTGCGCTTATGGCAACTGGAACTCTGCGTGCAAGTGAGGCGGCAGCTCTTGCTACCAGGAGAGTGATGGAGAAGCATGGACAAATGAACGTCGCAATGCCATAGAGGGGACATTGTTTATCATCTTGGAATATTCTTAAGTGGGGCTGATACTTTTCCCATTGAAAAGTTTTCATTTCTTTGTTGGATGCTCTGATTAGATGAGCTGAATCTTCTGAAATTAGATAATTGCACAGACGTTCTATAGTGTACCTTGAAAGTTTTTGTTACTAAAATTTGTCGTTATCACAATCATCGTGTCACAAAACATTTTGATAAAGCCTCAGCTTCATTTTAGGAACTCTCGGACAATTTATCTGATTTCTAACGGTCTGGAACTACTGAGATTGCTTGGTGCTAAGTCGCATCTATTCCGTTTTAAGTGTATGAAAAGATAAAACAAACGAACTTGGATCTATAGCGGAAGATCTCGATTGCAAATCAAAATCGTTGTTAATATTATGTAATTATTAGAATTACACACCAAAGTTCACACGAGCAATCAAGGACCGAAGGAAATCCTAGAAGCAAGCGGATCTTAATGGAACATTGAGATGAGAGAGAAAAAGCTAGTTTGATCCACATGTTGTATTCCTTGGATTAGGGTTTTGGGAGGAGGACCTTTTCTATATATAGAAAAGCTCTACATGTCAATGGGTTGACCCAATCCAAGTGGGCCATCTACATTATCCAATATCTCCAACTCGTTTATAGTGGGCACTACAAGTGTGCATATTTTTCATAAACATCAGAACTTCCTATCATATCATAGATGCTAGTCATACATGTTGAGTGTGCGACGTCGACGAGCACAAAAATAATAGGTGAACGGCTCTATATTAAGTTTCCATAAAACTAACATGGATACACTTTCAACAGTCTCGCCTATACCACACCCATGTGTTTTTTCTCAGAACCATACTCAACCACAAGATTCATGATTATATGCTGATTTAAAATAATTCACACACACACACACACACACACATATATATATATATAGTCAACAATGATAATTTTAAATCACGAGCACATCTCTCCATGAATCATCTCTCTAAAAATGTGATGCCAAATGGTCTTCCCCAAGTCTCATTTTGGGAAAGAATGCTAGAGCAACGATCATCATGTCTTTACTTCATGACATAGCCGAAGGTAAATAATGGTACAAGTTGATCATAACTAAGATCATCTTGGGCTCACAAAAAGGAAACAGGGATTCATTCACTTGTTTTCCAAATAAACATCACTATAAGCACATGTGGTATGCAACACATGCTACGATGGAGCTTTGAACCCAGCCAAGAGTATGTCAACCTCCAACACCGTACATAATTGAGTCCATTCGCAATCCATGTGCCTGATCTGAGCTCCTTAATCCAAGTCAAAACTCTCAAGTGCCTTGATCAAGGTCTAACATCCAGCTTTTTCAAGCAAAATTCGATTATTAAAAGAGGATCTCATTCTAGTTGTCCAAAGGCAATATACAACTCATAGATCGTGGGCACAAGTCCTCTAAATGTCTCATCCTCCTCGCACTGTATGTGCTAGGGCTGGTCGCTATGTGAGAAGCCGACCACTTACCTGGTGACATATCATATCCATATACTCATGATATGGTGATAATGTACGTTAAAGTGTGCATGTAATACACAATCTAATGTTTCATGAAAAATAATTTCTATTAATTTCTCATGCTTGAAATATAAAATGAGATGTTTACAAATCAAATTTTAAACAACTATTGTACAACCTAACACAAATCATACTCTATGTAATCCCATCTCTTCGTCATGAACCCTAAAAGCTTCTCGCTAGTTATTTCTATGTAAGGACATGTGTAAGGGACACGTCTCCATATGCAACTCTATCTTTAATATAATGATAGCAAATATCGATGTGCTTTGTCATGCCATGATATTTGGGATCTTTTACGAAGGCCAATGCTACCATGCTATCACAATAGATTGTGATAGGCCCACACCTCCTTGAAATACTTCAAGATCCTATAAGAATCGTCTCAACCATATGGCCTCTTGGATGGATGCACAATAAGCTATGTACTTCAACTCCATAATGAATAACGCTATGCAGACTTTCTTTCTTCTTGCTACTATAAGAGATGGCCTCGTCATTTAGCAAAAATGTATATCTCGACGTCGACTCTCAATCGTCTAGATCACATTCCCAGTCTGCATCGTTATAGCATCGTAGTTAAAAATCTACTTCTTAGAAGCAAAGCATGTAATCTGCCATTCCACGTAAGTATCGAAAAATACGTTTCATTGTCTTCCAATGAGCTTGCTCCAGATTACTCTGAAAAAGACTGAATAAAGCAACCGCAAAACTAATATCGAGTCGGTAAACAACATAGAATGCATAAAACTACCTATAGCCACTAGCATTGGAAATACAAGTCATATGTTTCTTCTCTTCCTTTGTCTAAGGAAAAAAGGCCAAGATGTAATGAAACACCATTCTCGACAAGAGTATCAATGGGTTTAGCATCATGCATTACGAAACACTCAAGTACTTTCTTGATGTAAGTATCATAGGATGAACCAAGAAGCCTCTTAGTGCGATTCCTATGAATCTTAACTCCCAACACGTAATCTTCCTCTCCTGTGTCACTACAAAAATAGTTAGTTTTACTGGCAGTTGAAAATCACCGGTAAAAGTCTTATAACCGCCGCTGAGAATTTTAGCAGTGGTCATCGTGACTGCATTTGACAATACTTGTCACATCCCAAACTTAGGAGATCTCAAAGGAGTCCCTAAGAAGTCTGAACTATGACTCTCACCCCATTCCACATGGGAGTGGTAGTCAATACATTGCCAAATCATGAAAAGAAATTTAAGATATAATGTAATATTGGAAAATAAGTCAAATATTAGCTATTACATCCAATTCAAATCATAACACACAGCGGAAATAAAACAAAATCCTCTAGTTTCATGCTTCAAATAAATTTCTAATAAAAGTAAGGCTTAACAAGAGCCAAAAATAAACTTTGGCATGCAAGCCAACAAAGTCTCTAATAAAATCCTTAGTTAGCTTCTTCATTAAAATCAGTAACTCTGTCAAAACTTTGTTCCCCGGCTAGGTCTCCATAATCCAAGTCATCCTCCTCTATAATTCCTGAAATATGGTTGCTTGAAAGCGTAAGATACACCTAGCCAATAAGTAACAAGTCTAACAATATTTAAGATTTAAGTATGGACAATATCACTCTTCAATGGTAATCCATATAAACAATATATAAGTGAATTATGTGATATGTGATAAATATGCAAATAAATATGTGATATGTGATGAATATGCATGAGGTCAATTATTTAATGAATGTAATGAATGATGTGCGCCTAGCATTTATAATCACCAAGTGTGATCTAAAACAAACAATCTAATATGCAATGCATGTTGTTAGGTACATCACTAAAGTAAGTTCTCACAAAATCAATCATTCTTTGAACAAGATGTCTTCTCGAACCACCCACCCCCATACAGGGCCACTTTAAAAGATAAGATATTCTATGTGCGTAACATAGTTTCTAGGGGCGTTGACCTAGAGGGCACAATTCTCCTAATTATCTTTGATCAAGGGAAAATATCCAAGGTTTTTACCAATGTGAACTATCGTCAGGGAATCATACTTATTAAATAACCAATATATTTCACTCCTTCATAATCCTTAGGACAAATAGTTGGTATATTGGGATAGCTAGTCTCTCAACACATAAAAATATAATTCTGCTTACCAATTATGACTTCCAGATCATAACACTCTCGTAATTATCATGAATTCCAGATATATGGATTCATGTCAAGGGTAAAGCATTCAAACCAAATCCAAGGTCATGAAGCTAAAAAGTCTAATGTTGTGCAAGTGAGAATATGTGCATTAACTAAGCAATCAAATATGTGTACAATGTGTAATATGAACTAAATATCATAATAGCAATGAGTTTATAAGCAATATGAAACCAAGTCAAATTATCATATGTTCATCAAACATAGCAATGGAGTCTGTAAATAAGTAAATAAATGAAATAATCATAATTTAGCAAAACTAACATCAAAATTAGTCTAATTAGGTCAAAATATGCATGTATGTGAAATTTTAAGTCAAACGGACCAACATTGTAAATCTCGGCATGGCGAGGGTCTCCTCCCCTTGATCTGCTGAGTGGACATTGGGTTGGGTTTAGTAGACTCATCGGCAAGCCAAGCAGGCTGCCGAGCTTTCCCTTGGGTTCTTGGCACGTTCCTTGGGTCTTTTGGATGTGCTCGGTCTGCTGAAGACATGCTGAGTTTGGTTTCGGTTGCATTTCCAGGGGCCAAATAAACTCTCTGTGGCGCTCGGCATGTCGAGTTGCCTTCGATAGCTTTTCCAGAGCCCTGAAAATCACACTGTGAGGCTCAGTAGGGTTTCGGTAAGCTGAGCAGGCTATCGAGGTGTCCTGGGAGTGTTTGAAACGGTGCTCGGCAAGCTGAACAGTTTGCCAAATCTCACGAACTGCACATAAATTCCTAATTTTGTTTCCTTTTGAACTTAAAACTTAAAAACATGATTAAGTAACTTCACATAATATGGAATTCTGCACAAAACCCATTTATAAAACTTAACAAAACATAACTTGAATCAAACTTACCATGTCATAGCATTAAAATCAAAAATTTAATTTGAAAAATCATTAATATACTTCACACTCAAAGAAAATAGCTTTGTACTCCCAATTAAATAAAAAATAGAGTTATACTTGAATACTTACCTTAATTTGATGATTGGTAATGAGAATTCACACCGTCTTCCTCTTCTTCTTCTTCTTCTCCAAGTGATGAATCCATCTCCCAAGGCCTTATGTTTATATAGGCACTCAGGAAATCTAGAATTAGAAACTCTAATCTCTACCCTTAGATTAGTTTATTTGAATCTCAGCCCTTAGAATAATATCCATAGCCTGAATTGGTTTCTTTCTAAATTGATTTCTTACTAATTCTTGTTTCAGAATCCTAGCTTTAGTTAATTAGTGCTATTCTAGTTTGTTACTAATTCCTTGTTTTAAATCTCAGCCATTAATTGGGGATTGAAAGCTCCTACAAGATCCTAGCCACATATCATAACTTTAGAAGTTATGATTGTGTGTGCTATACCTAGTTTCATACTTGTACAACCCACCAATCACAATCAGTCAAAAGTCAAACATGACAGTTGTTACTAAAATTTTAAATTAGCCCATAATTTTCTATTATATACATATTTGCCCTATTGTTTTGATTGGGTTATTACAATACCGTTGCTGAAAGTTTCAACAGCGGTTATAGTAGCGGTTTGTAGCTTTTGCCCATATAGACCAAGAGCTTTAGCAACGGTCAGTGACTGTCGCTCAAGGATATTTTTTGAATTTGGAAATTCAATTTTCGCAGCAGCTGTGACCATCATTGCAAAAAAAAATTTTTAATTATTCCTTTAGCGGTGGTCACTTACTGCCACTAAAGATTTTGCGTTTTAAAAAAAAAATTTACCTAAGAGAAAAATAGAAGAACGAGAGAGAGAAAGAGAGAGAGAGAGAGAGAGAGAGAGAGAGAGAGAGAATAGTACCTTGTTGAATTTTGAAGGATAGAAAACTAAAGAGAAAGAGGGAGGTTCAGGTTTTTTTATTGATTTTGATAAAGTTTTAGCAGCGATTTTTTTAAAACCACCACTATATATGACCCTTTAGCGGCGGTTCAGATTGAACAACCACTGATTTTTTTTTCTCATGCTTATTTTTGGGTGGGATAATTCCGCCCAATTTTTTATTAGCAGCAGTTCTTGCCTAACCGCTGCTAACTGTCATATACAGTGACAGTTTTATTTGAACCACCACTGATATTTTTTTCTTACGCTTATTTTTGGAAGAGAAAATTCTTGCCCAATTTTTTTTATTACCTGAGGTCATGGTAGAATCGCCACTAAAAAGTGACCATCAGTGGTGGTTGGAACAAAACCGCCACTGAGCCCAATGGTAGAACTGTCGCTAAAAGTTATCATCAGTGGCAGTTCTTGCCTAATCGCCACTAAAGGTTTGATTTTATGGCGGTTCAGAATGAACCGTCACTGTTATTTTTTGTCCAGTTATCAATATGTCGTGAACATACAATGACAAGATAAGGAAAATCCTACATTTATGTCTGATATATACACAATGGTCTTCCTCAATCATCGTAAATCCAAAATCTATAATGGCTCGATGAAATCGAAGATATCACTGTCTGGATAACTGCTTTAGGCTCTATATAGAGTGTTTAAGCCTGCAAAATCTATGTTTATACCCTTCAGCCATGCAACTCTCAAGTTGATCCATATAGATCTCCTAATCCAGTTTTTCATTGAGAAATGTAGTTTTGACATCCATTTAGTAGAGTTTCAAATCTAAATGTGCGACAATAGCTACAATGAGGCGGATGGAGGAAAATCTCACTATTGATGAGAATGTCTCCTTATAGTCAGCACACTCTCTCTGGGTGTAACCCTTTGCCACGAAACAGGCCTTGTATTTTTCTACACTTCCATCTACCTTGCGCTTGACCTTTGGAACCCACTTGTTACCAATGGTCTTGCGCTTAGGGGGAAGATCAAAAAGTTCTCAGACTTGGTTCTTCTCCATGGAAGTCTTCTCATCTTGCATAATAGTCATCAATGTTTGAGAAGAAGGTGATGATAATGACTCTTGGTATGAACCAAGTTTATCAGCATCAAGCATGTCAATCATGAACCACTCACCCTCAATCTCGAAACAATGAAGAAAAATCTATCCATGGCTACTCTTACGCGTGGTAGGATTATTGGAATTCTTGTTTGTTGGGACACTCCCACTAGGCGGTTGTCAAGCTCTGGATCCTGTGGCACGGATCACAAGGCGGGACCTTCGGGTTCCCAATCATGGAATGGGAAACACAACAATCAAACTAACAATACAAGAGTATTTATAACTCATGTAAAACAAAATCAGAGTGCAGAAACAATAAACTAAACCAAAAACAACTATGGCTTCAAAAGAGCCTACAAATCCATAAATGATCAAATCAAAACCAATCCTATTACATTAGTTCTAACTATGAATCAAAAGCAGAAATAACTAAAAACAGCATCAATCTACACCAACCATCAATCTACCTCAACTTACAACATAAATAGGTTGCGTGAGCTTAGAATGCCCAGTAAGAAACAAGCTTGTCATCCATCCTCGAGGGACAACGTTAGTCCAAACAAACATATAATATCATGTCATCATGGAGTGAAGACAATCATACAATGCAATATCATGCAAAATTCCTAGCATCACGACCATAACAATAACATAATTACATACTTGAGAATCAACAAGCAAAACAACAATCATAAACTCCACAGTGTCAACAAATCAATCCATGCACTTCCCGATAATCAGCCGGTCAACTCCATCTCTAACCCATTTCCACGAACTTATGGTCAAATACCCATTTCTACAACCTTACGGTCAATCCCACATGTACAACGTGGTTTTGTAGGACTTTCAACCTACCCGGGCTCAATTCCTATAGCTATTTCTTACCTTTGAGGTAATTAACACCCTAGGACGGTTGCCCCCAACAAAAAAGCCCACATCTCAATCTGTCGCTGCCCAGTTGATCGGACGAGCTATCAAATGAACCAGTAGGATTGTCGGTGGTAATATTCTTCGAAAGCTATCCATGCGCCCATACACACGAATAATCCTTGGGACATTATCACAAGTCTCCTTTTCAACAAACAGTTGGATCTCCAGTGATAACACTCTTCAGAACCTATCCGTGCGCCCATACATATGACTAATATTTTGGAAGCCATCATGGGAATCCTTTCCATGGTATACATGCACAACCAATTACAATCATATCATTCATGCACCACATATCTCAAATGCTAGCAAGTTAAATTATGTCATTCAATGTCTATATTTATATTTCAATCCACCCAACGAGTGTGGGGTTACATCCCCAAGGCAATTGGTTCAACCCCCAAGCCAATGCCCACAGAAAACAGGCTAGGGTGTCCATCGGTAGGTTCACCAATGTACCAGTTGTCACACTCCAGATCCCATAACCCGGATCCCTAGGCGGGATGACACGGATCTCGAGGTGAGACCTTCAGGGTCCATTTCTGAATCGAGGATTGCCATATCATTACCAAGACACAAAATGAAATAAATCTGATTTATTCATCAACACAGAGTTGCGGAAGAAATTACAATAATCCAAATGAAATTAAGTACGTCTATTGGCTTCAGAAGAGTTTTACAATAAAAACTGAATACTAAACTCCCAACTGAATTCAATACAACTGAAATTATAACTAAAAGAGCATGAATAAAGTTCAAGCATGAACAACAACATACGCCCTTGATTCTAATCAATTCTATCTCAACCTGCAACATAAAAGTTACGTGAGCTTTGAATGCTCTATAAGCACGATCCCGTTCAACTCAATATCATATAACAAAATGGTATCACCAACAAAACGACATAATCAATTCAGAAGCATATGGCAAGATAGTTTTAATGTAAAGTGAGTATGATGAGTGTATGGCAAACAAATGCTCTAATATGTGCTCAAACAATTTAATACAAATGATATGTTATGAAATGTCTAATGTAAATGTATAGTGCTAAGTGTCCCTCATTGTAGCTTCAGTAACAAATAAAGGTTTCGGGACAAAGGTCACCACGAACAACCGGCAGCCCCTTTCTTCGTTCCAGGCGCTAACCCATAGAACGAAGGCCACCATATACTGATTTTATGAGTGTACAATACTCAAGGTTCAGCCGACCTTATGGAACCAACTATGATCCCATACCTTATTTCATAGGATTTGCAACCTACATGTATATACAACCTTATCTTTTCCACTTCCCGAATACACTTAACATTCCACAAAAACACAATATGCATGCATTATTAACTCGTAAGATCCAAATGATAGTTTCCCTTGGAAACTATCCACGCACCCATACATCCGGATAATCCATTGTATTCCATCATTCGCATCCACTGGTACCTACCGTTCACTACAAAAAAAAGGAGGTATAGTGGTGACCATAAGGGGCGGTCGACCCAAAGTGCCTATTAAACTGTTATGTACAGGCGTTCTGGTTTGACCTCTTGTACATAATACAGTCCAAACCGATTGAACCACACACCATTTCCCTCTTCCCTCCACTTTTCTCTTTGCCGCGATACCCTCCCACCCAAACCCTTTCTTTTCCTTCTCTACATTTCTACAAAACCTAGAATTCAGAAATGCAGGCTTCGATCTCTCTCTCTCTCTCCGTCGCTTCTCCATCTTCTCTGGCCATTTCTAGATCAGATTGCTCGGTCGAATTGTTCTCCATTAATGCATCTAAGCCTGTTAATCTCCGTTTCTGTGTTCTCAGAAGAGAGGATTTCGGATTCACTTCGTTGGAACGGTTACGATCTGGTTATAATTGGAGCTGCTATTGGCGGTCATGGAGCTGTGCTTCATGCTGTCGAGAAGGTACAGTGATGTTTTAGCTGATTGGATCTAAAAACTATAGAGCTTATGAGCGTTTTGATTCGTCAATAAATTTGTAGTTTAGTTTTTCTGGATCGTCATTATATCCTTGTTATTTGAATTTGGAGATGCAGTTTTCTTGGTTTGATTTTTAGTTATTTTGGCAATTAGAAGTAATAATTAGCTAAGAAAAGCTCTGAATTACTCTGCATTTAATTCATACTGAAGCTTAACCTAAATCATCTATGTTCTACTTCAAAATTTTAGTCGACGTGGAAGGCTGGAATCAAGTCAGAACTTGAAAAAAGTGAAGCAAACATAGGAAAACAGGCTTTAATAAAGTTAATACCAGATGATGATGGAGTTACAGATTTCAATCATTTTTTTTCTTCATTCAGATGCAAATGAAGGGACTGGGATTAGCAGTTCATGATAGTTTTGAAGAACTAGACATATTACTTTGAGTAGTGAATTGTATTTCTAACATACTTCTTTTCCATTCAAATCATTGTGAAGTTCCTAGTATTATTTGCCGATTCTTCATAATTGAAGGAAAAGTGTCATTGAAAGAACAGTGTTGCAACATTGAAGAAAAGTGTCATTGCTCAATGGCCTAAAGGTTGGTTTTATATTTCAGTTGTATTGGATTTAAATATTGTAAAGTTAGGTATACAAGTTTTCTTTATACTGAATATTGTTTCAATGGGAAATCTTGGGATAACCTGTAGGATAAATTCAGAATTTGGAATTTTTATATTTGGATTTCACTGTAGGTTGGAATATAAAGTACGAAAAAAAAGCCTAAGATGGTCTGTTGGTATTAGTTGTATGATGCTTATCAAGTAAGTGTTATGTTTCCCTTAATTTATTTGAGCATAGAGCTACTTTATCTTCAAGATATAGGTTTACTGATATGCCTTGCTAGTTTACTAAGCCAATTGCTTACTTATCAGACAATAAGAACTACAATCTGCTATAATATATTTTCTTTGAGTTAATTCCTAGTGATCATCTTTTTTTCAAATCCGTCTTTTGAACCAGTGGGAACAAGTGTCTATAATAATCAAATTGAACTTTACTCATGAACACCAACCACAAGACAATTTAATAGATTAGCTTGCATATAGCCTTGTAAACTACTAATTGGGCCTTGTAATCAATTCAAATTTCAATGCAATTTTTTTTAACATCAAAGCTATAAAAGGGACACCCTTAATAGGCTAAAATAATTGAGGTTGCTCTCCCTTTACTCTTGCCATGCTAAAGGAATTTGTCTCTTAAGCGAGAATTTTGTGTCAATCCCATCTATTGAGTAAATTTGATTTTCTAATTATTTGTGAAAAAAATATTTGCTTTTGTCACGGATCTGGTTCTAACTGAGATGAATTTGTTGGTCTTTTCCTGCAGCACATAGAGCTGGTTTCTCCCCCATCACCAGATTATGAAATTTCTATGTTGTTGGTCCTGTATGGGAAAAGATAAGCAAAAGGAACCATATTGGTTGATTCCAGTCCAAGTGAATTCAGATGTTTTGCAGTATTTATTTTCTTTATAACACTCAAATATAACTTCTTTTGTATTTTGTTAGTAATTTTGAATTTGAAAATTATGTTTATTTTTTCATAGGTGAGTAATCAGGAAGTTCTCAATAACGCAATGCGCCTCTATTTGGTCGAAAAGAAAACAAAATTCACATTTGATCTTCAGAATGTAAATGAAGATGAATTTGACTGCGAGAACATATGTCCTCCATCGAAGTCACAGAGGATTTTGTTGATCAAGCAACAGAAAGTGAAGATTCAATCTCTGAGTGAAAATGCTAGAAGCCATAGGAGAACAATTGATACATTGAAACAGAATGAAAAAGAATTGGGTAGCGAAAACTCGCCGAGGATTGTCTCTTTTATCAAAAGAAGGGGACACAGAAAAAAGGTTTCTTTTGATTCAAATGTATAGCTTGTCTAGTGATGAGACTTACTAATCCTTTTCTTTGGGTATATGAATTATAGATCTTTCTTTTTATTGCAATTCCATATAGATACTGAAGTGTTTGTTACCCAGTGAGATGTGCAGGTGAATTGTCTGTTAATTGGATTGGAACAAAGTTTGAGGGAGTCAAAATCTGTTATCATCCATGGAGATCCGTTGAGTGATCAGATGCCGAGTGGTCGCTGAATCCAACTTGGAGGCAACGGTAGGACCAATTTTTCAAGGTGGTGTTGTAATCACAAAACACAGCCCCTTGAAAGCATCAAACTAGCAGCAGGTTTAGGGGTGAAGAAAGGATCCAAAAGGGAAGGTTTATCTCTGTCTCCCATGGTGGGTAACGTGAGGCCCTCATTTACCAAAGAAGACGAGAAGTCGAAATTCTCAAGGCCAATGAAGAAAGCAATCAATGAAGAGAAATCTAGAGCGTGAAGACGAATAGGAAGTCGAGATTCTCAAGGCCGTGGTACAAGCCTGTGATGGCCACTCCGCCAATTCTAGACCCACCAGAGTTTGATGCTTACAGGACGAACTTGAAGAGCAAGCCAACTCGATTTAAGCTGAAGTCCATGAACAAGTCAATTGGATTTCAACAAGGAGATTTGATGCTGCAGATCCCAGTCATCAAAATTGAGGATAATGATCATCCTCGATTTTGATACAATTAATTAGAGTTGCAGTTTTAGTTTTGTTTTGTGATTACCACAGCATAATTCAAGTTGGGTTGATGTATTTTTATCTTTTAATGGATGAATTAAGCTTCAATAAATTTGAAGTTCAACAGAGAATCGATCTTACAGAATTAAAATGTTTTTTTTTTACAAAATAAAAAGGATTATAACTTATTTTAAAAATTAAAAATAAAATATGAAATAACTATAGTGGCAGTCAATTGACTGCCTGTGAATTTGATAAATTACGCCGGCAGCCAAAAACCACCTGAGCATTTAAGAAAAACGTGGACGTGCTTAATGCCTCTACAGGTGGTGGTTTTGACTGTCGGTATAATAACTATTATCATAAGCGATCAATGGCTGCCGTTACAAATGCCGGTATAGCATTCTGCGATGCCACTTATAACTGGGGGTTCTTCAATGCCCATGTAAGTATTAGTGGCAGTTATTTAACTTTTAGAGGTGGTTAATGACAGCCGGTAATGGTCTTTTAATTTGTAGTGGGTGGATAAAAAATAACTGAAAAATGGTCTCTGTTGGTAGGCTCACTAGTGTACCGGTGTCTACCGGTGGGGACTTCTGTGTTAAGAGCTCCCTGTCGGCAGTTCCACCGGTGTATCGGTGGGTGCCGATGGGTCACGATCTGTGTTATTTTTCTGGGTTCGTAAAATCCTATTTTTGGTGTCCAATTCAATTCTCAATAGCCATAGAGATCCATATTCATCAAGATAGCAATAGTACACTAAACAAAACATGTCCAAAAATTTTATGAACATTACAATCAAGTCTAAACATAGATCAATTCACATATGCTCATAAAATTTAGAAATCAATCTTATCAACATATTAGATCTACCGAGTATGGTCAAACACATATATCAGCATGGAAATCATCTTACAATTAAAATCAATCTCCAGATATCATAAAGGACATACAAAAACATGCATGCACGTATAAATGACCCCGAAATCCCGAGAAGATTATACAGATAATGCAGCTTACTTCCTACGCGCTTAGGTTCAGATCTGAGATCTACCCTCCTTCTTTCTTCCTCTTTCTTTTTCTCCCAGGCTAAGGACGGCTAGGGTTTGTTCTAACCCTCTCTAATCTTTTCTCTCTTTTTTTGTTTTTCTCTCCAAAACTGCAAAAACCCTAATCCTTCCTTTCTCCTATCTTGAACGCGTGTAACCCTCCCGTAGCAGCTCTATATAGAAGTAATCTTCCAATTAGATAAGGAAACTAACTCCTTGACTGATAGACACTCTCCTAATTCAAATTTCATTGCAATTACTAAGTTAGCCTTGCTTTCTAATTAATGCTCCATACGGACCAAGTAAATTTTCAATTCCTACTAAACTTCTAATATCATAGTACACTTCTCCAAGTTATCCATTAATTACAAATTGACCCCAATTCTACACTTTTATTACAAGGTTCATTATCAAATTCATTTAATTAATGTTAACTTTAATATTATACATAGTTATGGGTTTGGGTCACTACAATGGTAGTCCATTTCATTATCCTTAACATCCATAGAATCCATAGGATCATGCTGAGAACATATTTTCTCAACGGTGTTTGGATATGGGGTGATTTCCACTGATCCCAACTTTGGTGTAGCCATCTCGTAGAGCTCTAGATTCATCCCAGATCTCTTCTTGCTAAAAAAATCACCTTCAATGAAATCCACACCGCTCGACTCAATTTGTGTTAGAACTCCATCTATTTATTCACTGGAAAAAATGTAGCCTTAAGAGTGCTTTGAGTATCTCATAAAAATGTATTTAATGACTATTTTGTCTAGCTTTCTTATTTGATGGGAAGGCACATGAACATAACCTGTCGATCCCCATGGTCTCATGTGAGTTAAGTCAGGCCTCCTGCCCGTCCATAATTGCTATGGTGTGCTAGGAACTGACTTTATAGGGACACAGTTCAAGATGTAGGCTACAATCATAAGTGCGGCTCCCGAAAAACTAATGGGTAGGTTCATATGCGCTGTAGATACCCCAATTTGAACGAGAATGGTTCTTTGATCTTTACAGTTTCTGGAGGCTGGAGCTTGGCACATTTCCATCTATGGTAATCTCTACCCCAACCCAAAACCCTTTGAGACAAAATTCTCACTGAAATCACAAAATCATGTGAAGTTACCAAAATACCCTTGGCGGGCCTTACTTGGTTTATTCTTGATCCAAATCTCATTTTGACCCTAAAAATGACCTTCATACAAAAAATGCATTCCAACATGTATATTATTGTCCAGTTTCGAGATTATGGGGAAATGACCATTTTGGCCCCGATGCTGTTTTGGGTCAAACTCATGATTTCTAGAGGTTAGAAAATATTCCAACTTCGGATTTGATCTTTTCATGCAAAAATCTTTCAAAATTGCTGTAAATTGATCAAATTCTAAAATTAGTGATGATAGGAGTATTTTTGGTATTTGATAATTAGTTACTGATTAAAATGAGAAATTAGGTGGATAAATAGGCATTGAAAAAAAAAGGGTTCTTAAATAAGGATTGGTTTTAGGATGTTTCTAGAAGGTAGATTAGGTGGTTAATTGTGATTTGGATTAGGTTAAGATTAGGATTTTTTATTAAAAAAAGAATATAATAAAATAAAAAAATTAATTAATTGAAAAGAAAAAAATAATATAATAAAAAAAAAGAGTATTAATTAGTTGAAAACAAAGAATATAATAAAATAAATAAAAGGGGGTTATCAGTCGTTGTAAAGAAAAAAAAAAAGAAAAGAAAAGAGGGAAAAGGAGGGATATGAAGAAGGGAAAGGTTGGAGAAGGATTGGGGATGACTATGAGGAGCAGAAATCAAAGAGGGAGATCTTGGGATCTCAAAAATTTCGGAGAAGCTGTGATCGAGGCTTTAAGAAGGGGGTGGGGGAAGGATTGATCAAAGAGGGGTGGAAAAACACAAGCTTTCGGCAATGAGGGATTGAGGAAAAAAATGGGTAACCCAGCCAAAAACCCCATCTGATTATGCAAAAAAAAAAAAAAATTCCATTTGAAACCCCTTGTTACTGCCATTACAGTTCAATCGATCCTCAAGTCTTTTGGAGTTGAAAGCTGGGGATTATATTTGGACGAATTGAGAAAACCCAACTATTTCTTTGCTACAAAATTGTTCTCAACTGAAGGACTCAACCCCTATTCCTTTGATCGATTCTTTCTGCAAAAAATGGTGCACCACAACCTAGACGAAACCCCACCCTCCTATTACTGTTGCAACCATCTTCTAAGCATCACCATCAAACCAAGCTCAAAGATGTATGTCAAAGCTCAAAGATTTAATCGACTGAGAGTTAGGACTACTAAATCCCTTCATATGTAAGAGCAGATTTTTTTTCTTTCGTTTTATGTTATTTATTCACTTTTATTCGTGATTATTTTTATTTTAATTTATTGTGGATTGATGATTATAACATTTTATTGTTGTAGATTTTGCTTGTTTAATTGTTTATTTATTTAGTTCTTTTGAGTGGTGGTATTATGGTTTTTACTTTGATTAACCTATCAAAGATTTGGATAAGTTAATTATTTTCTTAGATTGGTACTGGTGATGCGGGTTTTGTAATTGACAATATATTATAAAAGACTTTTGACAGATAGTATAAATGAACCAATACAACCACCCTTCCATAGAAGTAGGTACAGAGAGTCTGTCTCAAGACAGCCTAAACCGTGACGCACCCTTTTTGTCAAGAGCGTTCCTTCTCAAACATGACCTATGAATAAGACAAAGAGAAGAGACAAAGGGAGAAGGATATTGAAATAATTGAAAAGTCAGTTAGAATGCATATCTTAGAGAAACAAAACCTCAGAGTTTGAATGACTCAAAGTCTAATATGTATTGAGAAATACACATGTTTTTGACTGACTATCCCCTTTCTCTTTCAATGTCTTTACTCACTGTTGTCTTCTACCTCTTAAATTCTTAGATTTTCAGAGATTTTCCAGCTTTCCTTTAATGGAGGATACGTTTTACTATTTATAGGGAATTTAGCCTCTCAAAATAAGACAAATGTCAATCAGTCAAGTGTCCAGAGGGGAGCTATAAAATATCTCCATGCATTAAAACATATCCCAGATGCCACGTTTTCTTAACACACCTAAGTTATTTCCAGAAAGAAGGATGAGTCATTCAAACTTTAAAACTTGCTCGGTGATAGGTTGCTTTAGATCTGGAAGAACATGGATTGGATGACACGTGTTGCATGCATACAAATCTAAAAGCAACGTTTTCATTCTTCGTTGTCATTCCAGATAAGACAAAACCTCTTTAGATAAGTTAGAAAGCAGATATTATAAGTAGATGAGGTTTTATCACTTGCTGTCTATTCTGAGGAATCTATCTCAATTAACTTTAAAGTAAATGAGTCACTTCAATGTCATAAATACCTTCATGGATTTCGTATATCTCGAGGGAATTCCCTTTGGCGGCTGTCTATATTTGTTCGAAGGAAGCCAAGATAACTCTATATTTACAAGGTTATCAGTATATTCTCGAGTTACCTATATAGAGAACTCGAAGTTGAGTTTCTTAACAGGGAACTCGTTTTCATGACCACTAGCCCCTGTAAAGAAGAGTTTATCTTGGAGGCCTTCAAGATTTATAGCTCCAGTAACCAATCCGAGTGCCCTTAACCTTAATAAAATCAGAAGTGAATATGTTCCCTTGCAATTTCCCTTGAAGTAAAGTGAGAGAAAGTTTCTCAAAGTACGTAGGAAACCATCTTCAGGAATTACTTCTAGAGATAGTGTGAATTCGACTTCGGAAGCTTTTTCCCCTAGGAAATTGCTTTTAGAAATCAAAGTATTTTATCCAAAATATCATTCGAAGTCCATTACTAAAGATGAATAAGAGTGACTTCGAACTTTATTTTGTAGTGCGAATGCATTTAAGAGCGCATTTAAGGGTAATAATCCATATCTTTGTCATTCGAATGGGAAAAAATCGTTAGTCTTTTTGAGGGTGATAGGCTTTAGCCTTTGAGAGTGACTAACCTTTGACAAATTGACCATCTCAGGGTAGTTAGTCTCAAGTTCACTTTAGTAGAGGAAGTATACCTTCTTTGAATTCACTATCTGGAGGTGGTTGGCCTTCAAATCGAACTCCAGTAGGAGGAAATATATCTCCTTCAAAGTTCTTTCAAAACAAAACATAATAAAAGGTCTTCTGCAGTCTATGGATATGTTCTGACGATGACTTCTGAGTTAGAAGGCATGAAAGTGCCATTGACGATCTCTCTTTAAGAAAATTACCTTTGAAATGTAAAGGTAAAGCAATAAAATCACTTGAAGTCTTTTCTAAAGAATGAATAACTTTGACTTCGATGATTTATTTGAAGTTTCATATGTTTAAGGACTTCATTAGGGGTAGTGTAACCCCATATCTGTCCTTCGAGAGGGTTAATGTCCTTTAGAAGGAATGGAGAAATCCATAATACTTTGATTATTTCAAAGGAAATCATCTTGCTTTATATGGAATGTAAATCCTTATATTTTTTTGTCATTCCAGGGACAGTTAGCCCGTGTTTGTTAGGTTTGTGACACGTAGCGTTCTTCCATAAGTTGTATTTCAAAAAAGGTTGCTTCTCCAAGAATCTTTCCTTTTTGGTGAAAAGGACGGTCAGATATCTCTGAGCCGTTCTGTCACGAACCAAACTGGAAATTCCTGATTTCATAGGTTTTCCAGTTTAAGTGCAACCTTCACCCCGTATCTGTATGGGTGTGGCTAACAATAATCAGTCATAATCAGAAGTCCTAACAATTCTAGTAAGATATAAGTAACTATAACACGCCTAGAATTAAAATCTACAATTTCTAGGTACATTTAGTCTACGGCTAGACTAATTCATACATTCTATCAGAGTGCG
>JAUPMG010000011.1:3200071-3212860 GCA_031762675.1 Pachysandra terminalis
CCTTCAAATCTTCTCTTGCTCACAAACTTTATCCCTTTCAAAGCTTTTCTTCACAAGCTTTTGAAATCTCTTTTTCAGCAACTTCTTCCCTTTTACTAGCAACCCCAACAAAGCCTTCTTGTTAGCTTTCTCCCTTAACCGAAATCAAGAATAACCCTTTCCTATTGAAAGAGAAATGCTGTATTTTCTCCTTAGCTTCTTCAAGAAGCTAATGAGCTTTTCTATTGTGTATTTAGGAATACACCTCACTTGTACTACTAGCTTCTCCAAGAAGCTTTGATCAAAGACTAAATTACCCCTTGAGTAGCCTCTCCTACAAGCCAAGGGTTAACTTAGGTCCATCTTGCAATATACCATATGTGTATTACTAGCTTCATTAAGAAGCTTCTTCAATGAATTTTGTTATAGCCAATATGGCTATACACCCTTGGGGTGTTACTAATCCCTTTAATCATAATTAAACAAATTGCACACAAATATGATTATACATATTTATAAAATTTAATTTCACACTTACCGAGGTATGCCGACCTCATTTCCATTCATCCGACCCGGTCCGGCTCTAATCCAACCCGACCTAAACAACAGAAAAAATTGAATTTTTGTCATTTTCTGATACCGGGTATTACAGTTCCCATTATTCACAAAATTCATTGTGTATTTATAAAGAAGGTAAATAGATCTTTTCAGATTCTTGGATGACAGGTTGTTGCAATACTGTTGCAACATTCTATTGCAACAGATCTTCAAAACGGGATTTGAAAAGCAGATCACAATCTTATTCAAATTTTCTTTCAACGCTTCTTAATCTCCATCACGAATCTTCTCAGAATATTCCCTTAAAGATAACCAACCTTTGCTATTAATTAGCATCAATATAATACCGAATATCTTGACCGGCTGATTACTTGCTTAATCCTCAATATTCTCAGAATATTGTCTTTAACAGCATAACGGTTTGGAATTGTGTGATCCACTGTTTTTAGAAGCTTCTCTTAAACTGCTAGCTGCAGTATCTCACAGAATCTGCATCCTTCTATTAGTTGCGAGATCTTCTGAGGTTTGAAGTGTCTTTCCAACTCGCCAGCTATTCCATCCCAATGCACGATACAAGCAATCCTTTTTACTGAAACGGTATGCTTCTTAATGCAATCTCTTTAGAATATTTACAGCTGGTTGTAACCTATTCTTTTTAGAGATTCTTTCCTAAAACATAGCAACCATATTAGAATGAAATCACATTCAAAGATGATAGTACTTACTTAATTTGAATTTAGAAGGATACGGTCAAGAAAGGAGTTAATTAGAAGGTGTGTTATTTGCCAAATCAAATCCTGCCAATAATGCCAATACACACGTGAGATCTAACAACTTCAAGCCATTAACTATCCCGATTCACAGTGAAACACCATAACCACGTCGTTAGTATTGGTGAGTTTTTGTTCATTGTAACTGGCTCTTCTCAAACATGTTGTTACATCCAAGCCCTAAAAAACTTTTTCTTTCTATGAGTCCTTTCCATTGACATTATGATTCTGATCTCATAGTTTTTCTGTTTATATATATATATATATATATATATATATATGTTTGTTGGGATCTAATCTGGTGATGTAAAAGAAAATTCTCCTAATTTGCTGTTAGAAGATTGTGGAAAATGTTGCTTTGATAATACTACCATAGCCAATGCTTCTTATATGAAACCAATAAAAACCTTTTGAAGGTGCTCAACCAAGCATACATAAAGTTCTAAGAACTTAGTACCCTAGTGATTGATTTCCAGTCAAATGAGTTAAACTGATTTTTTTTTTCATTTTTGTTCCTTACTGGTATATATAGAGTTACAAGGTAGTTAAATAGTCACTTTTGACTAAAGACTTCATGTTGACATCTCCTCACATTTGCAAAATTTCATGGCCCTATGCAAATTCAGCACAAGTAGTCACTCAAAAACACACATATCAGCATAACAGATTATACAAAGCAATAAAATCCAATTCAAACATATGAGCAGATGTATTTAAGTTTGCTTAAGCTATAGAAATCATAAAAATCACATTCCCCCCACATTTGCAAAATATCAAAGTCTAGTTCAAAATCAAAATCAATGAAATAGAGGTTCAAGGTGGCCAAATTTTTATAAAGGCACTTATAGGACTTTTGAATAGACCTAAAATACTTAGTTTAACATATTACAGGTGTTCAAAAGGTCTTCTAGGATAAAATATAAGTTTGGATCAAAGGCTACCTAATGGTTACCTAGTGGCTAACCGCTAAATGGAAGAACTTTGTAGTGGTGATCTAATTGACTTTTGATTCAAAGACTGAATGAATGCTTATGTTGTTTTTCAATTATATTCCTTATATCTTCTCTTTTACATGTAGAGGGAAATGCAAGAATTGAGAGCAATGCTTTCGAAGGGCTCACAAGACGGCACGGCCCGTGATGATATATACTCTCGGGTCATGGGATCTGAGACACGCGGGCGGGTCCGCGAGGTGGGGTTAGGACATACCCCAACCCGATTGTGGTCGGGCCTCCGGGAGCAGGCTAGCATGAGTCAAGAGGAGGAGGTCTCTGCCTTGAGAGTGAATTTAGAGGAGGTGACTGCCCAGCTCGCTCAGAAGGATAATGAGATTTTTCGGCTAGCTGCTAGCAAAACACTTAGAGGGATGATGAGATTTCTCGGCTATCTGTTGTCCAGTCCCAGACAGAGGATAAAGTTGCTACATTAGAGCACTTGATATTGAGTATGACTTGTCAGGTACAATCTAGATCTTATATCTATCGTCTTTACTTATATTTGATTTTTATTTTCTGTAAGCATGATAACTAAATTAGTTTATATTATGTGTATTGTAGCATGGAGGAGATTAGCAATGGCTTGAAGACATTCATGATCAGCATTTTTCTTCACTAGTTTCATTATATGTACTTTGACATTTGTGTTTGTTTTTGAATTAAATATTAGTAGATATAATTGTGTCTGAATCATCCTGTATATATTCTTCATATATAACATGTATATATTTTTACAAGTTTACTTGTAAGTTTAATTAATATTAGCAGTTTTGGACCACCGAGAAATACGAGATATAGGCGGTGGGAGTTGACCGCCGTTACAAACCTCAAAACGTGCCGTTTAATATTGTTTTATCGGCGATGTTAGACTGCCAAGAAAACCTATTGATTTGTTGGCGGTCTTGGTAAACCGACGTGAGGACCGCCGACAATTCCTTCTATGACGAGGGATTTCTCGGGGGTTTACTAGACCGCCGAGAATTGTTTAGACGGCGGTCAGGGTATATATCCCGGCAGTTTTGGACCGCCGGCAAAGACTGGGTATTTTGTAGTGAGAGAACAAAAGTCCAGATTTAGGTATTCATAACTCAATCCATTAAAACAAAATACATCCAAAATTATGTTTTATAATCCAATCAATCATAATAGAATAGAAATTTATACTTATTCTCTTGTATATCAAC
Source organism: Pachysandra terminalis (assembly GCA_031762675.1). NCBI lineage: Eukaryota > Viridiplantae > Streptophyta > Magnoliopsida > Buxales > Buxaceae > Pachysandra > Pachysandra terminalis. Next base: position 3,203,558 of record JAUPMG010000011.1, read on the forward strand.
CGGCTAACATGGGATATCATTCCACACACCATGAAATTCTCAGTCATACCTCCTTCAGAAACTATCCATGCGCCCATACACACGGATAATCTGTAAGGAGACATCACTAGTATTCCATCCAAGCATTTCCACCACATAATCATTCATATATATTATAGATCCTACTCTAACACATCACGAATTTAATTACAACCACCCAACAAGCATTGACAGTAACATTTACTTACTTCACACATCATGCTTAAAGGACGAAAATGAGAACCTATTCCAACATATCACAATATAATCGTAAGAATCTCATGCAATTAATCATAAAAGCCTAATTGAATCTTGAAAGCAATGTTCACCTACTCAATGAACAATCAAACATGGCATATGTCATGGAGCATGGAGAATGGTTATTTACATATGGAATCTACTAGTTCTTAATCCTTGGAAATAGAGGATTACAACTATAGTTCAGAAAATATTACTTAATAGGTCAATGATCTCTCTGTTTCTCTCTCTGTGGTCACTAACCATCGATTTAAAGTTTAAGGATGCATGTATTTACAGCTACATTAATTCCATCACTCTAGAAGAAAAGTTAGGATCACAATCCCACCATCTGAATTAGCCACACAAAAGCCTGGTACAAGACTCAAAGAAAGGACACTAAAATACCTAATCCACCTCCTCACTTCTAAGAATCATATAAATATGCAATTCATTCAAGCAACAATCAAGGCATGTCATCACACAGCAATCAACAAATAGTTCCTAATTTCAATTCCTATAATCTTCCTTCCTAACTTCAGGTTTCTAAGTGACTGCTAAGTTCACTAGTCTTCTAATCGTAGACAAACTTAGACGACTTAGGTAAAACCTAAGTTTAAACTTAAGCTTAAACGTAAGCTCTGATACCAATCCGTCATGCCCCAAAACCTGTGGCACAAATCCCTATGCGGGCAGCACGGATATCAAGGTGAGACCTTCAGGTTCCAACCATGGAATGCGGATCACCTTATCAGTCACATGGAAATAAAATCAATAAAGACCACCTTTATTAAGCCATCAGAGTACGAAAGCAAAATAAAATAAGTTACATAACATCATTGACTTCATAAGAGTCACAAGCCCCAAATATAAACTAGAAATCTGAAAAAGGGCATAATCCCATTACAACTCAAAATCCTTCGTGGAAAACATAAACATAAAGTCTGAAATAAAAATGAAATAAACAACATCGTCTATCCATCCTCATCACATCTCATCCTGCAATGGAATGCCTAGTAAGAAACATATCTGTCACCAATCCTCATAAAACAATATTGTAGTCCAAAACAAAATACAGTGATATCATGATACAATTAAAAGAGAGAAATATGATCATACATCAAGACTCAAATCATAGCATTTTATTCACATCATTATACGAATATTGAAAACCGCAAGTAGGAAAGTACAGTAATGAGAGAATTATGTCATATTATGATACATAGATGAGATGAAATATGATATGAGAATGTATTATTTAAATACTCTACATGGTATGCTCAATCAATGAAATACAAAGCTAATGTCATATGCTAAGTGACCCTCATCATACTCCATTATCACGAATCAACTCGGGACATAGGTCATCGGGAGTAACCGGATACCCCCTCTTCATTCCGAGCACTAACCCATGGTACAAAAGCCACGACTTGCTGATTTAATAGGTGTCATACCCAAGGTCTAGCCAACCTGATAGGACCTCACAAGGAACATATCTTTATTTAAATGGGACATTAACCCATAGATATAGTCAACCTTCAAGGAACCTCACAAGGAATCCTTACTTAATTAAATGGGAATTTCTACCCATAGGTATAGTCAACCTTGGAACTTGACAAGGAATCCTTATAGTTTTCTCTTTCCGGGCTCACTTAACAATTCACATCAACCTAACATGCATGTAACCATTACTTTAGAATTCCAATGATAACCCCCTTTAGAAACTATCCACACGCCCATACACGCAGATAATCTATCGGAAACCATCATAAGTATCCAAACCACCATTCCGTAGAATTTCCAGTGATAACACCCTTCAGAAGTTACCCATGCACCCATACACATGAATAATTCGCCGGATGTCATCACGGGTATCCTTTCCATAAGTACAAATACATTAGATCATAAGTTTATAATACTAATCATCTAATATCAAACATGCCAAAGAACCTCAGTTCAAACCTGATATAACTTCACCAAGGGTCTATGGTGCCAATTATCAAACAATGGAGTCAAAACCCCAACACATAAATCTGGTCGGCAGGTTGGTCTGCAGGGCTGGCTGGGGTGTGCCGTGGAAACTCAAGTGGGTTCCCCACAGTTGGGTCCAAGCCCACTGACCTTCTCTTGATCTGAATAGACCAAATCTATACTTACTTTAATTCATAAGTCACTTGTAGGTAGGTGTACCCCCCTTTAGCAACTAAACAACTCTAAAATAGGTCCCTGTCAGCAGGGTTGGTCGGTGTACCGGTGCCTGCCAACGAACCCTTCCTGTGCATTTTAGACCCTGTCAGTGTACCGGTGCCTGCCGACAGATCACGGGGCAGAATCCCAAATTCGTCCTGAATACCCAAAACTTGAAAACCTTCGATCTGAATCATATAAAAACAATTATAAACAATTTAAATCATTATTAAATCAATCGGAACACGTTAGATCATCGATTAACACAAATTAAAATAATAAATCATGCATTTACATAAATCATAAATCGGGAAAACAACCACAATGTTTCTTGCTAATCATACAGAAAATGAGACTTACATCGTTGCACCAAAAATCCCATATTAACCAGTTCCCGTGGCTCTTCTCTCCCTACCTTCTTCTTCCTCCTTTCCTCCTCTTTTCCTCTTCTTCTTCTCCACAGCAAGTGACGGCTAGGGTTAGGTTTCAACCTTACATCTAATCTTATTCTCTCCCAAAGAAACTTCCCCAAACCAAACCTCCAATGAAAGGAAGGTGAGAGAGAAAAATAATGAAATTTTCCTTCCTTCTCTCACCCTTCCAACCCACGACAACTAAGCACCCATACACGTCCAATTTGAATTTCTGAATTTCTAAATTGCAGTTAATTTCCCCCAATTATCTTTTAATTACGTCTTAAACCCCAAATTAAGTATTTAACTTCAATTCAACCCAATTCTCTTTATTAGCCCATAATTCAATTAAATTAATTAGGAAAAATAGTGATACACTCTCATAACCTCTTTTACTCATTTTAAATATTCTGACACTACAAATTTCTAGATTTAAGTACTAAAAACTTACTTCCCGTTCTCATGTCTCAATGTACTTTCCTATTTTACCCTCTCTTAATTACATGTTAACCCAATTTTGGAATATAAATATCATAACATTTTATTATCACCTTAGGTTCTCATGCTCACCCAAATCTAAACACATGGTACTAATAAGTTAACTAATTCTAGTTCCAATATCAATTAGAGGTTTGAAACCATCAGGTAAAATTCAGATTTCCATTTATACTGATTTAATTCTTCTTAATTAATCATTACTTAATTATTATATTTATTTCTAGGTTCGAGTCGCTACACATAAGGTTGCCACTGCACTTGTTCAAACAAATAGAACATAGTGATAATGACCATGTTTTTGTATTAGCTTTCAAGTTACCTTAATTCTAACTAAACAACATGAAATCATAATTAATCTTAAACCATCCTTTAAAAGAAGAACCAACTTCTGCCTGAAATGCCAACAATCTGTTGTGGCACTCGCTCCCTCAGACATTTTTTTCCTCCATCGCGAGGCCAAAGGGAAACGTAACTCCTCCTCCTCGACCATCTCAGGTCAAAAGCACACAAAACACTCATAAAACTATGCATGCACCAAAATAAAAACTCGAAACAATGATAGTAAAGAGCTAAACCTAACGAAAAATGGAAGTTTGCAATGAATGTAAATGTACCAAAAGAAACCCCATGTAACCTCCAATAGTATTTTGAGAACTCAAACATCTCAACTACCTTTACAAGTAAGCCAATCTGGAAGCACTCTAAACATACTCACCACACTCAAAGAAGTCCTCTAGTAGAGGAAGATACATGATATTAAACATGTTCCAAGAAGTCTCTGAAAACATCATGGAACCAAGAAGGCATAAAATATATGACCGGGTGTACTGCTCTACCTGTAGAGGAGTGTGCTCATCTGTTGGAGTGCTAAAATGTGCAGGCAATCACCCCATCCGGACATAACCCTGGAAATTTCGCTCTCCGGATTGTATCCCTAGCAACCTCTAACAAATAACCTATGCTGGCTCAATTGTACTAAAGACAGGTCGGCCAATCACTCACAGAGGAAGGCAACATCCTCCATCATCACAGTTATCTCACCAACAGGCAAATGGATGATGTTTGTCTCAGGCCTTCATCTCTCAATCCCAGTTGTGATCAAGCCACAGTCCACCTGGATGTGGCCAATCCTGTGAATGTGGTCAAGCCGAATTACATCTGGCGTGCCTTGAGATGCCAATCCTTCAAATGATCTAGTGTGGTCGTTGGTCTAAACAATTCGATGCTCCTGAAATTTTGATAAATAAGTGAACATTAGTAAAGGAAAAATCAAATTGTATCACATATATCAAAAAAACCACAAAACATGTTTACCTGTCGCATCCATATACGCTCCGAAATGTGTCACCTTTGAAGGTATGATACCTGTCTATATGTACCTGAAGTAGACTCCATCCTGTAAAGAAAACAAAATGATAAAATCACAATTTCTTATCCTAATATTAGGTAACCGAAGTTGGATGTTGCAAAATGATAAACTCATAAAAAATCCTTCATGAAAGCCACAGTATAAAAACAGAAAAACTCTTAATACAACTTGTAATAAAAAAAAAAGTGATAAGTTATGGAACCTGAGAAAAAAAAAATAATTGAACAATAAAAGAGATATAAACCAACTTCCCAAACATAGAATCCAACAATACACATAAGAAAACTTTACATCTCAACCGATATAATCCACAGAGCATCTCAACAGATATCATTCTCCCATAATTAATTTTTATGATTTTATGAAAACAATAGAGAGAAATAATTAAACCCAAAATAAAGAAATCGTTAAATCCAACATTCTCCTATAAATAGAGACAAATCATTCATCCGAAAAAAAAAATAAGATTTTAGAAAATATAAAGGAGGGGATTCGTTCAACACAAATAATTATGGATTCAAAAATAAAAATAAAAATATAAAAGGGGGATTCATTCAAATCAATGCCAATCACTGAACAAAGCATAATATAAACAATTAGGGATTGAAAAATTTAGATAGAAGAACATGGCTTCAACTCACGAAAACACAATTCAAGACTTGTGCATATACTACAGCTTAACAAACCCCTATATATATATGTGTGTGTGTGTGTATGTGTGTATAATGTTATATTACTTTACAAAAATATATGTTTCTTTTTTTTTTTTTAGATTTTTCAAGATGGTGGACAGTTATATATATATATAATGTTATATTACCTTTAAAATATATTTTTCTTCTTTTTTAAAATTTTTTGTAGCCTTTTTCATTTACTTTGGAAGGACCCGAACCTAGCCCGAACTCAATTTGCTGAGCTCGGGCCCAATAGGTCTAATTTGAGTTTGGGTCGGGTTGGGCTCAGGCCAGCTGATTTAAGTTTGGGTCGAGCCCAAATTGAGTTAGAACCCAGCTGATCAATCCGCACTATTTACATGAGAGAGAGGGGAGTTGGGAGCTATGAGATCAAGCGGGGCATTAAAGGAGATCACATTATAAGGAAGCTTCACGTTTTCCATTTCAATGTCAAAGACTTTGTGTTAGCCAACTTGATTAGTTGACTGTCTTGCTAGAGTTGAGAAAGATTTAAAGAACACCAGGGTCAAAGCAACACTACTACCACACAATCACTTTAGAATTGGAGATTGCAATTGGAAAATAAATTACCTGCCCAATGACAGATGAAGACCCATTCAATCTGTACTGGTGGGCGGTGGGCTAGTGGTGGTGTGATGCAGTTAATGCACTTCTTCGTTACTATAAATAATCCACACCACCATTGTTATAGTTCATCTATACAAGAGTCAAATAGTCTCCTATTTAGTGTTTCTGTGACTCTTCTTGTGATATTTTGTTCGAGGTTGCATTGGTGATGGTTGGTTTAGTGAAGATGGGTGTTGGTCATTGCCTTGGAGTTGTGGTTTTAGTTGTTTTGATTGTGAATGAAGTAGTTGTTGCTGATGTTGATGGTGTTGGTGATGATAAACACTTCTTTGGACGTCGACAAGGCTTTGGAGGGGCTAGACATGGAAAGGGTGGTGGGTTAGGAGGAGGTTTTGGTGGTGGGGTTGGCTTAGGAGGTGGTGCCGGTGGAGGTGGAGGTTTAGGAGGAGGTGGTGGACTTGGTGGAGGTGCTGGAGCTGGTGGAGGATTTGGTACTGGTGGTGGACTTGGAGGTGGATTTGGTGGCGGTGGAGGTGTAGGAGGTGGTGCGGGTGGTGGTGCAGGTGCTGGTGTTGGTTTTGGTGGGGGTGCAGGTGCTGGTGGAGGACTTGGAGGTGGTGCTGGTGGTGGAGGTGGATTCGGTGGTGGTGGAGGTGGCGGGCTTGGTGGGGGTGCTGGTGCTGGTGCTGGAGGAGGGTTTGGAGCTGGTGAGGGTGCAGGTGCTGGAGGTGGTCTAGGAGGTGGAGATGGTGGTGGACTTGGCGGAGGTGGCGGTGGTGGCCTTGGTGCGGGCGGTGGTGCTGGACTTGGTGGTGGAGCAGGATTTGGTGGTGGTGGTCACTAATTTGAATTGATAAGAGCTACTGCAGCAACAACAATACTTTCACCTTGCAGGATGAGTTCGATTTGTTCATAGGACATTTCTTAAATAATTCTTTCTCTTTTAAACATTTTGGAGCTCTTCATTACACATTAGAAGCTTAAAACAGATCATATGAAGTCTATTATGTCTGAAGTGTATTGCAAATTCGAAATTGTTTCCATCATGCATGGTTCATGAGAAGTATGTGCACTTCAACATCTTTTTTTATTATCATTATAAGACATTTGCAGTTTAATTAGTATGTTACTATAGCTTGTCCTGATTAATTCTTGACTTTGGTTTTGATTTTTTAGTTTTCAAAACAAAAGATTTTGTGAGGATGGCTTGTTTTGATGCATAAATCACTCTGCAACCCTCTCATGGGAATCGCACTTTCAAATGACAACAACGAACTAATGAAAAACCTCCATACAAAGCATTTGATGGTTTCAATCAATCCCAGTTCATGATCTTTCTCCATCTCTATTAGATTTCAGTTGATTAAGCTGGTATAAAGTAATCAAGGTAGTAATGCAGTGCATGGCACATGACCTGAGATCGTCGGTACCGAAAATCATCTACCGAGCATGCATTAGGATGCGATTGGTGCATTCTCCTTTAACTTTTTTTTTAATTTTTGAAATTTAAAAAATCTGAATTTTTTAAAATGAATACACCTGCACCAATTACGTCTCCAGCGCACGCACCGGTGGCCAATTCTCGATGCAGACGTTCCGAGCCAATGGCACATAGCTTGACATAGTTGCTATTTAGTTCACTCCAAATCACTATCCTGTACTGTCAAGAAACAGAAGAGCATTTTGTCTGGTCCGGCGCCAGCTTGGAGTGTGCTTGCAATGCTTGTACCGTGCTTAAATGCTTGTACTTTATGAAATATTAAGCATTAGATAGAACCATTTCAAAACGAGGAAAAAGCATTTAAACACGGGTACAAACGACGCTCCAGGCTGGAACCGGACCAGACAAAATGCTCTCAAGAAACAGAAGGCGTTGAGATAACATGAACAGTATTTAGAATCTCACCGCGAAAAGACATCTTCTGTTTTGAAATGTCATTTACTCTAATCCCTAGTTTTACCATTGCGACTGTCTTGTCAAGTTGATCATCCAACTGCCATCAATGCTCTTACCTAAAAAAAAAAAAATAACAGAACTGCCATCAATGAGGTAATGGTTGATGTGTACCCAAAAACATGAGCAGGGCGGAGCCACGAGAGGGGCAACTCCCCCTCTCAACATTTGATAAATTTGAATTTTGTTTATTATTTTAATAATATATTATTTTTATAATATATTACACATTGCCCCCTTAATAAAATTTTTTGGACCTAACAAAAATTAATAGAATATTTAATAATTACATGTTGATCCCCCAAAACTTTCACGGTTTTTCTTAATTTTTAATAATTACTTTTTATACATATTTTTTGAAAATTACAAATTTTACCCATTTATTTATATCTATAGTAATTTAAATTTTTTAAAACTATATTCTTACACATTTTTCCTTAAAATTAGCCTTCTACCTATTTATAAGGCTGTCAACGAGTCGAGTAGCTTGGTTCGTATGAGACAAACTTATTAAGGTCTATAATTAGGTTCGCGGGTTGAACCTGAGCCGATAAAAAGCTCATTAACTTAATGAGCTTGAGCTGAGCTTTTGTGGACTCGACCTGGTTTGTTTATAAAATTATACATCTATATTACTATATCTTAGACTAAATATTAAACAAAAATACTATGCTAGATATAATAATAATCATCATCAACTATAATAGTAATATATTCCGGACTAAGCCAATGTTCTTTGCAAGCCGAATCGAACTTGAGCCTAAAATATTTTAACTAGCCTGAGTCAAGCTTGATCCCAAAGTCTTCTCGAACGTGAGTGTAGTGACCCTGACCTTACCCTTTAATTAATAATTTTAATCCTATTTAATTATCTAGTTGGACCTTAGGATTTGATTGTTAAAGGATTGGCTAAATTGATTATAATCGTAATTACAAGAGAATAGAGGACCTATTAGGTTAAGATTAGAAATATTTGAGGCACATAGAAAATTTCATAATTTACTAGAGACTAGAATTTAGAATTGGGCATGTGGAACTTTGAGGGAAGAAATGGTCCAATGACCAAGTCTCTAGCATAGTTTGAAATTTCGCCGAAATTTTGGTGTCGGTTTGCACAACCGAAATGAGAAATCATATTATTTTGAAATGGTTTTTTTCGTCCGAAATTTCGCCAAAATTTCGCCGAAATAAATCCAGTTTGACCAAAAATTTTCAGCATAAATTTTTTCTTTTATGGCCGAAATTTCGGATATTTCGGCCGAAATATTTCAAAATCTATTTAAGGGTTTTAAAAAAAAAAAAGTAAAAAACCTATATTAAAACTCTATAAATACCATCAAAATCTCTAATTTTTCACCATTCAAT
>JAUPMG010000011.1:3212960-3237028 GCA_031762675.1 Pachysandra terminalis
GTCCTGCAAGATCTAAACCATTCATTCTAACTTAAGAGGTTATGATTGTGTGTGTTGCACTTAGTTTCCAAATTGTAAAACTCACCAATGACAATCAGTCAAAAGTCAAATAACATGGCTACTTACTAAAATTTCAAATTAACTCCTAATTTTATGGTATTTACATCTAAGTCTTATATTTGGTTGGGTTTTTACAGTATATCGATAGTGGCTGCAGCAATCACATGACTGCAGACAAAAGCATATTCAGTGATATTGATAAAACAATCAAATCACAAGTGAGACTAGGGAATGGTGCATTAGTGGAGGCAAAAGGAAAAGGCATTATTGTAGTTGAAACAAAGAAATGTACAAGATTTATTCATGATGTTTTGCTTGTCCCTAGTTTAGAGAAAAATTTGCTCAGTGTTGGCCAGATGATGGAAAATGGGTACTCCTTATATTTTTTGGGAGATGCATGTACCATCTACGACAAGAAAAATAGAAGTCTGGAGATAGCTGTGGTGAAGATGAAGAAAAATAGAAATTTTCCTATCAAGTGGAGATAGAAACAGCTATGAAGACACAAGTTGATGACTCATGGCTATGGCATAAGAGCTTTGGCCACTTCAACTTCCGTGGATTGCAATTACTCTTTCAAAAAAATATGATGAAAGATATGCCACCCATTAAAGAGAAGAAGATGTTTGTGAAAGTTGTCTACTCGGGAAGCAACATCGGCAACCATTTCCATCCGGGAAAGCATAGCGAGCCAAAGCATTATTGGAGATGGTGCACACAAACGTATGTGGTCCTATGAGGACACTGTCACAAGAGCAAAACAAGTACTTTATTTTATTCATTGATTACTATACAAGAATGACATGGGTATACTTTCTTCGTGAAAGATCAGAAGTATTCAAAATTTTCAAAAATAAAAAATTATGTGGAGAAACAAAGTGGTCACTATATCAAAGCCCTACGAAGTGACAGAGGCAAGGAGTATAACTCCAATGAATTTGATAAATTCTCTGAAGATGAAGGTGTAGAGCACCAACTAACTGTTGGATACGCTCCTGAGCAAAATGGAGTGTCTGAAAGAAAGAACAGAACAATAATGGAGTTGGCAAGAACTATGCTCAAGGAGAAAGGCCTTCCAAAAACCTTCTAGCAGAAGCAGTTTATCTACTAAATAGATGTCCAACTAAAGCTGTGCAAAATCAAACTCCAGTTGAAGCTTGGAGCAGACAAAAGGCATCAGCAAAACATCTTAGAGTTTTTGGCTGCATGTGCTATGTTCATATATTAGATGTGAAAAGAAGCAAGGTAGATGACAAGACAAAGAAAGGAATCTTTTAGGCTATAGTACTCAATCAAAAGGTTACCGAGTCTATAGCTTAAGAACCAAGAAGCTCATCATCAGCCAAGACATAGAGTTCGATGAAAATGCAAGGTGGGATTGGGAAGAAGAAAGAGTGGAAAAGAGAAGCATCACAATAGAAGCACTGCCAAGGCAACGTCAATCAGAAGAAGGAAGAGAAGTTTCGAAGGCCCTAGTTCACACCATGATACCAGAAGCGAAACCTCAGTCATCAACAAGGCAACAAGATTCATCTCCAGAATCACCTGCAAGGAGAACTAAACCATTAACAGAAATCTATGAAGCTTGTAACTTTGCAGCTTTGGAACCAGAAAGCTACGAGACAACAACAAAACAAGAGATTGAGTTAAAGTATTGCAAGACTGAACAACAAGTTGCAGATATCTTTACCAACACATAGCCAAAAGCAAAGTTCAAAGCTATTAAGGAGCATGATTGGGGTTACAGAAATGAGCATCAAGGAGGAGTGTTAAAGAATGCTGCTCATTCTGTAGAATATTTTAGAACATTCTAGAATTTTTTAGAATATTCTAGAATATGTGTTAAAGAGTAGAACATTCTAGAATATAGTAGAATGTGTTAGAGATGTTCTTCATTAGAAAAATCTAGAACATTGTAAATCTAGAAGGATAAAGATTACATGGATCTTTCTAGAATATTAAGAATCTAGAAGAATGTACACTTGTCTTAAGAAGTCTATAAATAGGAAGTACTTGTAATTACAATTGTAACTAACAACTAAGATCAAGAAGTGAATAAACCATTCCTTCTCTAAGCGTGTCTATCTCCTTCTCTCCCCACCATTATCCCAAAGTATTTCATCATCTACACTTCACATTGGTGTTAACCAATCCTATCTCCATACCAAAACTCTAAGAATGGTATCAGAGCTAAAATCTAACAGAGGCAGTTCAAGGGGAGAAGAGAGAGAGAGATTATAGAAGAGCTTTGAGAGAGAGAGAGAGAGAGAGAAATAGGAAGGTTGTGTAAAATAACTTCCGATGGATTTTTCCGGAAGTTGTTTTCCGTACTTTTTGAAAATTCATTAAAATATATGTTCTGTAATTTATGATTTTCCGTTGAAACAAACATTAAAAAAAAAATTAAATTCAGGAAAATATATTCTTTTCCATTATTTTACGATGAATCAAACAGAGCCTAAGGGAGACTTTTCTCCTTGGAGTCTGAGTGTAGATCCAAAATGTGATCCAGTGCTCGAGTTAGTATTTGAGATGAAACTTTCGGACATCCCCCTGAAATCAAGCTATCAGTTCTTGCTCTTATTCTCACAGTTATCTGTGTTTGTTGCTTCCTCATTGAGCTTAAAGAGAGTAGACTGGAACGATGGATGCTGATTAAAAAAATATGCAACAAGCCCAAGTACCCTGGACAACACCAGAAAATTCTTGAGTAAAGAAGTGGACATATGCATGCAGTTTAATTTTGTTTTCTTGGATATAATCTTAAGATCAAAGGTTCACGTCGTTGTGTTGCCTTCAGTGAAAAGGCATAATAAAGTAGTAGGATAGGAAAAAGAAGAAAATGATCTCAGAAGAAAGTATCAGATCAATCTAATGCAAAAGTATCAATCCATGATTTCCATGGTAGCTCTTATGATTATACTAGAGTTTCAGATTGCTATACACCATTAAGGTTTTTCTCAAATCTTACAACATTATAGTACGAGAAAACAAAGTTATTCCAAACTTCTATAGGTCTCAATGGGAGAAAAGATACAGAAAAATCCTGCAGTTTAGAGCATACATGAAATTTAGAGAGAATGATCCTTACACAGAATGTTGCTTACCCAGTTATAATTTTATCGTTGATGTAACATCTGAGTGTGGAACAGATATATATATATAAACATCTGTGGAGTCCCTTCAATAGGAGAAACCTAATTTAGAGATACTCATGGGATCACAGGATAGGATGATGTTTTAAAACGAAGAATAACTTCCACCCTGTGATCTCCTATTTTGCCTGGAATTTGAACCCCATTCCATGGCTTCTGCTACAGCTCGTTTGCGTTCCTCCGCATCATTTTCATCCCGATGATATTCATTATTATCACTTACCAATTTCTCTTCAGGAATTAATGAGGGAAATGGAGGAGGTGAAAAGTTCCCATCCTCTGAAAACTTTGAAAGGAAATTGAGAGCAGTGACGACGTCGCTAATCAAGGGACGGACTGATGCTTCTTCTTGGAGACACATGGCAGCTATAGCAAATGCTTGATTCAATCCTTTCACTGGGAAATCCCCTTGAAGAAGTGGATCAGCTATCTCAGGGAACCTTTTTGGGTCCTTGAACATGGGTTGTGCCTGTTGAACGAAAAAGAAAACAAAGTGATTATAAAATACAAAATAACAGAAATGCTCTCAGCTGGTTGCAATGCAAAGGAAAAAGGTTATGGTAATGGTGCTAAATTTTGGTATAAATATAACTCAAATTTATCTATGCTGTAATCTTGCATACCAAAAAGTCTTGCAGAAATTATAAACGTAAGAATAATCCACAACCTACAAATACAACAAAGTTCCTTCAAAATATTCTCCTTTAGTAGGAGGAAGGAAACCTTAGGTTGGATAGAACTTTCCACCTTATAAATAAATAAAAAATCCTTACAATTGAGTAACGCAAATGGGGATTTGAAACACCATATTTCTACTGAAATCAATTTACATAGGTCAACAAGTATGCCATGCTCCCTTAATGTATCTAGGCAATGACTCAAACTATAGGCAAATGGAATACATGGATACGTAAATAAGAATTGCACAAGTGGTATGATTACTACTACTTACAAATGAACAAAAAAAAAAGAGAAGGAAAAACTATATTAAGACTTTTTTCTCAAATCCATTAGGTTGCGCTGTGAAACCATATCTAAGACGCTTCTCTGATTAAAGATACTTTCTTTTTATTCTCTCTGAAGATCATGCCTTCATCATGTAGTAGAAACAATGGGAAAGAAAATTCCAACTTGAATCAAAAACTATAAACTCAATGAATTATATTAAGTAGGTGAAACAACTTCCCCATGTCCATTAAAACTATTGTAGGATCTTCAGGAAATATATATATATAACATTGTTGAAATATCAAAATGGTATTTCATGGGAAAATAACTAGAAGTTCCATCTCTGTGGTTAGTAAAAAAAAAAAGCATTTGTTACTAGTTTGGAGGACAATATTAAAGTTGTACTTACTAAATTTTATCAGCATTTAAACCATTTGACATTTGTCTACTTGCCTGGCTATATAACCCATTCTGATTATTAGATAGAATAGTTTTATATGAAAACGATCAATTTAAAACCTTACAAGTTACAACTAATTGAAAAATCAAAGAGAGGCAGAGAATAATTTTAATCAAATATATATATATATATATGACGGGGATGACTTCCTTGAAGGGGTATTCAGTTCAACTCTCTGATGTCCCAGCTTGTGATTTCACCAACATCAATTAAACAGTTCCAAGCATATATCAAACTATAATTAGAAAATAAATAAACTATAACATGTTCACATTTGGTTGAAGAGAGATAAAAAAGTTCAAAATATAAAAAGGCAGAGAGAGAGAGAGAGAGAGAGAGATATTACCCAAGTAACTAGATTTTGCTCCTCATTCGGCTTTGTGGTGTCAACTACTCTTCGCCCAGTAATGAGCTCCAGGAGAACAACTCCAAAACTGTATACATCTGACTTCAAAGTCAGCTCACCTGTTCTTACATACTCCGGGGCACAATAACCATATGTTCCCATCACTCTGGATGATCCATGTATCTTATCTCCAATAGGTCCAAGCTTTGCTAGTCCAAAATCTGAGAGTTTTGCATTGAACTCTTCATCCAGCAATATGTTGGAGGATTTCAAATCTCGATATATAACAGGGGGATTGGCTTTATCATGCAAGAACTCTAGACCTTTAGCAGCACCTAATGCTATTTTCATTCTTGCGAACCAGCCTAATGGCTTTTGGTCTGGTGAAAGATCTGTGAATGAACACAAGGCTGGTTACTAGAAGTCAAAGAGAAAAAAAAATAAAAAAACTACCCAATTTTCTTCAAAAGTCTTAAACAAATTAAAAGTGAGTAAATGGAGAAGAAGGATAGTACCAAGTAGATGGTCTTCCAGAGAGCCCAGTGACATATACTCATACACCAAAAGCCTCTGATCTCCATCGGCACAATAGCCAATGAGATTGACCAAATTTTGATGGTGAAGGAGACTCAGCATCAAAACCTCAACTAGAAATTCTCTGTTTCCTTGTAACCCATTCCTGTCAAGTTGTTTCACAGCCACAACCTGATGATAATTACCCAAAATAAGTGGTAAAAAACTCTTGCATAGTTTCATATTGAACAGAAAGTTACCAATCCCGGCATGGACAGAATGCTACAGTTCTTACTTACCTGGCGAGGTTTCTCAAGCCGACCCTTATAGACTCTTCCAAATCCACCTTCACCCACTAGACATTCCTGCCGGAAATTCTTTGTTGCTGTAGCCAGCTCACGGAAAGTGAAAGTTTGTGCTGCAATATTTCCATTACCATCTTTGGTAGAGGCATCCTTTTTGTCTTCAGCTGAGGCCTTTGCTTTAGTATTTTCTGCAGAATATATAATGGAGCATTGAGTTATCCTCCAATAAAAAGACGTCAAGACAGAATTTTTGGATCAAGATTAACACTACTTTCTGATTTTTTATTTTTCTTCAGCTGGCCACATGTTGGAATTCAATTCCCTGATTTGTCAAAGAGAATTACCAAAAAGAAACAGAGAATCACTCTTTTACAAGGAAGTTTGAATAAAAATCATGTAAAAGTATCTCACTTATCACCATGGCACAACAACTAAATCTCTCATGGGATTGCCATCTGCACTCAATTTGCACAACTCAAAGAACTGCTCCTATCTATCAGTAGTCATGGCTAAATTTTTAAGTTCATGTATAAGCACTTCAATAACCACCAAGATCACCCTAATAAGTTAGCAAGGAACACAATGTTAACAAGTAAAGATTCCTGTTAAGATGGTACATTGTCACATTGCTCTTGACAATATTTCCATGACAAAACAGCATTGAGTTACAGGTATTCAGTATACAAGTACTTTACTGCTAAGAATTAGTGTCTAAAACGACAAGTATGTTGATGACTCCGACGAACTGTGCAAGGCTGTGGGGCCTGACAAAGTATGTGCTTTCAAGAATGTCATATGAGTTTGTTCAATGTAATAGACAGTTTCAATTCAAAACCATAGTCGGTAAAAGGCTTTGTGATTTGGAAAAAACTTTGAAATAGGAGCTGTACACTTTTACAAACTTTTATTTTTGTTAAACTCCTTATATGCATTTGGGGTAGCGAGTCTTCTGCATTTTTAAATTTTATTCACACATAAATACATAATCATGCATGCTATTGCGTTGACTCAACCTGAGGAATCCAAGTCACAAAAAAATAGAGAACAACTTGCACATGCTTCTAAAGGCAAATATGTGTACTAACCAGTTGGTGATGGAGCAGTGGGTTCTATACTTGGGGCGGGCTTCTCTCTATAGCTATTTTGTCTTTTAATTGCTTTCTTCTCATTGGATGAAAAACATGAAAAACAACTCATGTCTTGAGCCTATCAAGATCACCGCAAATTCTTCAAATGTGGCTCCTTTAGTTCCAATGTTATTACTCTGCAGAAGCTGAAAAGTTTTCAAGAAACCTCCACAAACTGCCTCAAAAAAATAATTTTGATGATGTGTTTCAATTACTTAAATATTTGTCTATTTACAGAAGGCCCTCTTCGAATTGGTTTCCTCAAGTGACCATGAACCATACAATAAAGAACAAACCTCCCAAAATCTAACATCATAATTTTTTTTACCAAAACAATATTTCATCCTAAGACATATTTAAAAAACCAAAACATCGAAAACCCAGATCAAAACTAGTTTTTTTTTTTTTTTTTTTTAATACTAAAATGTTTTTATATATTTACAGAAGGCCTTCTTAATGACCAAGAAAAATACAAGATAATGAACGAACCTCCAACAGTCTAACATCACATAATTTCATGCATCACCAAACAAAATTTTCATCCTAAGAGAGAGAGAAAACAGAAGACCCTCGAAAATCAAGATCAAAATAATTTTTTTATATTTGTTTTAAATACTAAAATGTTTATCTATTTACAAAAAGTCTTCTTCAAATTGGTTTCTTCAAATGACCATTAAAAAATACAGGACAATGAACAGACCTCTCACAATTTTTTAAAACAATATTTCATAGACCCCAAATCAAAATTTCATTGAGAGGGAGAGAGAGAGAGAGAGAGAGAGAGAGAGAGAGAGCCACAAACCATCCAAAACCCAGTTGTCAAAACCACTCCAATTGTTTGAAAATACGATTATTGGGTCAGAAGATTCACACTCAGAAAGGAGAAAGAACAAGAAAGAGTGACAACAGGATCAGAAGTCCCCCCCGACAAAATCGAAGAACCCTGAAAGATCTCTGCAAATTCAGGACAAGAAATCATCATCAAAGGAAGCTATGTCGTTGGGCGGAAGAAAATGGGGAGTCTCATAAGAATTCCGAAGAAAAAGGGGAAAACAAGGGAAGGCCATTTTTGAAGGCGTGATGTTAAGGTGAGAGAAAGGAAACGTGGGATCCAAATTCGCGGGGTTTGGCGGGGAATCCTTGAGTTTCCAGGCTATGTGGATGGTGTAATGCCGTTGGAGATTTCTGTTTAAACAAGGAAAATATATATTTTTATGAGATTTTGAACAACAAACAAAAAACTAAAAACCAAAAACCCAGCAGAGGATGAGTTGGAAGAATACGAGATCTTTGACCGAGAAGAATCAGGAGAAGTAATGGTCTGCCCGATTTCCATCTCTCTCTCTGAAAAATTAGAAAAAAAGAAACATAAACTTGACATAACGTTCACATTTTTAAATTGGAGCGCAGTATTGTGGCAGCGTATTTTAGCATCTGTAAGGATGAAAATCTAAAGTGCACTGCATTGCAAGAGAGGTTCAGAACTGCAATTTTGACCCGACCCATCAAACCTTACTCATCCATTTTTTTTCCTCCTCTTCTCCCGACAAGTATCCTAACTAACCCATTGTCTGCTGCTGATCTATCAAATTTTTGCGTTGGTGATAAAGAAAGTTCTAAACATTTTCTTGATCTATATTTTTACAATACTTCTGTAATGCATATGAAATTACTAAAACACCCTTTACAGATCATCAGGCCTCCCTCTCATCATAACCTATAAGATCTTCCATGGCTATGACAGTAGAGGACTTCAGGCTGGGTTTGGCACGGCTTGTGCTTATGGATAAGCACTCATTGGATAAGTTGCTCAATGGGAGCACTTATCCACTGCAACAATATACTGCTTTATACTGCTTATTTAAAAAATAATAGCGTTTGATAAATACATTTATTTAAGTGCTTATGAAAGTTTAGGGGTAAAATAGGTATTATAAAAATACTATTAAAGTTTTGAAATAACATTTATTTAAGTACCTATGAAAGTTTAAGGGTAAAATACGTATTTTATAAATATTACTAAAGCAAGCTGCTCTCAGCAGCTTCTCCTTATGGGTAGCCTTCCCCTAGTGCTTATGGGTAAGCACTTACCTATAAGAGCTACCAAACACACATTTAATTTTAAAAAGTGCTTATATAAGCTATAAGCTACAATAAGTACTTATAGAAACCGGGCCAAACGCAGCCTAAAACTCTGAAGATTTTCCAAACCTAAAGCAGAGGAATGCTGCTTCTGTTGGTTTTACTTTTTCATGACCTTTGCCGCATATTGAGCTACTGCAACTGGATCATCAGGATCTGCGATCTTTTCATAATGGTTTTCTATTTCTTCAATTCTTCGTTACCTCAAAAGGATGTAATCAGTCCACATGGGTATATTTCATATATGTGCTTTCTTTTCCTGTCATACTTGTTCCACTGCATGGTGGAAAACAGAGCAATATGTGATCAACCTGCTAAAAAATACAAGTTTTAGATTTAAAACAATCATAAATATGAAAACCGAACATAAGATCAGCTAGTCGATCACAGAACAGAAGCACAGAAAGAGGTTCTGACATTGTATCAAATGTACTTTTATAATGTTGTAGGCTACTGATATGTACAATTGAACTCAGTTGTATCAGCATTTGTCCAAATTTACAATCGACTGTTCAGCAAGCGCTTATGCGCAGCTGCAAGCACAGTCAAATAGAGTTAAATCACCATAAGATTTATTCCCTCATGGCTTTTGGGACTGAGTCTTGATTCTGGTAGTGCTTTGAGGCAGGTTCATGCCACAGAGTTCCTTGGGTTCCCACAATGACCGAGTGATTCCTTGAATTGAGAGGTCAAATACAATGTGGATGAAAGATGATTTGCAGGTAATAGGGATGTGCATCATGCATCATCCTCTACAAAGCATGTTCATATAAATCCAAATAAAGATATAATGCTTATGTTCAAACCAAGTGAACTACTTGGAGTCTATGACTATTCAGTTCCCGAGCTGTACGAGGATCTGGCTAAGTCCAGGCTCTCCAACAGCCTCAATCTCTCTCTTCCATCTTTCTCTTACACTATAAGCTTCATTCCACATCCCTGCTGCTGCATAAATATTAGAAAGCGTAATGTAGGTTTCAGAGACTTGTTGTTTCTTCTCTAGCATTTTCTCAGCCACCCTAATCCCTATTTCCACATTCCCATGCAACGTGCACGCCCCTAATAATGCACCCCAGATGCTCCCTCTGGAATGCTTTTCATTCGTGTCTTCATCGTCAATATCCTCCAACAAGCTCCAAGCGTCAGCAAGCCTTCCGGCTCGTCCCAGAAGATCAATCACACAAGTGTAATGATCAACCCTTGGAACGATCCCATATTCTTCCTTCATAAGTTTAAAGTAGTGCATCCCTTCATCTACCAAACCGCAATGGCTACAAGCAGTTAAGACCGAGACAAATGTGATTTCATTGGGTTCAATACCAATCTTCATCAATTGCCGGAAAACTTCAAGGGCCTGATAACCGAACCCATGAATAGCATAGCCTGTAATCATCGATGTCCATGATACCACATTTCTGTCCTCCATCCGGTCAAAAACAGTTTGAGCGCAATTTAAGTTACCTGACTTAGAGTACATATCTAGCAGAGCTGTCCCAACAACCACATTACTGGTATCAGCATTCACTACTGTCCGAGTCAGTTTCGCATGGACTTGTTTGCCAATCTCCAATGCTCTCAAAAGAGTACATGCTTCTAGACCCGCAGCAAAAGTGAAGCAGTTCCCTTGCACTGTAAATCCGTCTTCCTTACTGTACATCTGAGACAGCAATTTTAAACCCTCTTGCGGCAATCCACACTGCACGTAACCCGAAATCATTGTTGTCCAAGATACTACATTTCTCTCAGGCATATCTTCAAAACAGAAATTAGCATCTTCAAGCAAACCATTATAAATATAACCGTTGATCATTGAGTTCCAACGAGAAACATGTTGAGCAGGCAGCAAATTATCAAAAACCCATTGAGCTTCACTAACACTAGAACACTTACAGTACATGTCAATCAAAGCGCTTCCAATAATAACAACACCCTCCTCGTCTAATTGGCTATCCTGGTGAAGACCAAGTAAAGTAGAAAGAAGGCCATGAACCTGTCTTCCGATTCTGAGCAAAGACAGATGTGCACATGCAGTGAGAACAGAAATAATAACAGTGTAATCCGTTCTGACAGCTTCGGTAACATTATTCTGACGAGAAACAAACCCTACCACATCACTGTATCTCCCATTGAATCCATAGCCTTTGATCATTATAAGCATCAAGATAACACTCTCCTCTCTTCCCCTCAAAACTCTCTCAGCACAAGAGACTTCACCGCATCGAAAGTACATATTACAGACCGCATTCTCGCAGTCTGACTCAAACCCAGTAACAACAAGGTAAGCATGGACCTGCATCCCAAACATCAAATCATTTATCCATCCACAAGCCGCCAATACAGTCGCAACAGAAAACTCATCAGGCATGTGAAATTCATTACACTTCAATTGATAAAACAACTCCAACCCATGAATCTCCATCCCATTCTGCACATACCCAGAAATCATTGCATTCCAAGAAACTAAATTTCTCATAGGCATTGCATCGAACAGCATACGTGAACAATCAAATAAACCCCATTTCGCATACATATCAAGAAAAGCAGTTGTGACAACGACATGGGTGGGTACAAATCCAGTTTTTATTACGTGGGCATGAATGCTTTTGCCTAACTGGAGGTGGTCCGTTGTGGTAGAACCGCAAGCTCGAGCAATAGTCGTGTAGATATAATGGTTGGGACGTTGGCTTGGGAGGGATTGAGAGAGCATGTGAGAGAAGAGTTTTAGAGCCTTTTGGGGAATGCCGGAACGAGTATAGGCGGATAGAATGGAGGTCCATAGTACGGTATCCTTGAGAGGGACTTGATCGAACAGTTGGTAGGCGTAATCTAGTGAGTTTGGGATTCGAGAGGCTACGTACGCATTGAGCAATCGAGTGGCTACAATTGGATTTGTGTCGAGACCCAGCCTGATGAGACGGGTATGCGAGTTCATTCATACGCTCCCTCTCTCTTAGAAGCTTAAGGTTCTTTGGGATCTAGGGTGGCTTAGATTTTAATGTGATTTCAGGGGTGATGATGTGGGTTAGGTTTTTTAGTTGCCTGAGAAGAAAACTGGAACAATTGGTTACCATTTATGTGAATTTGTACTTCCCCTTCCAAGCAGCCTTCGTTCAATCCAAGACAACATTTTCATGCCATTAAAACTAACTTAGCTACAACTGAATTCTTATTGGATTAATCTCATAACGACCTGCATCAGGCAGCTTCCCTAGTTATGATATTATTGTCAATGGATCACCTGTGGGTCCGGTGCATCCAACTTGTGTTTTACGTCAAGGTAGGGGTGGCAACGGGTCGGGTGACCAGCCCGGCCTTATTATTGGGCGGGCTTGAGCAAGAAAAAGTGGCCCATAGGGTGGGTGGGGCCCAAATTTATGTCCTGATAAACTTTTGGGCCGGACTTGGGTTCATGTTAGTTTAGCCGGCCCAACGATGTGAAGCCTCATAATATATAAAGTTTACTTAAGTTCATCATCTATGTCTTTGGTTTTACAGGGGCGGAGCTAGGCCCTGCCCCCCGAAAGTTTTTTAAAATTGTATGTATGTATGCCACTTCACCTACATTGGGTTAATAATTGTTCATTAGTATATATATTTTATAAAATTATAATTTTATATCTACATATGTTTATTTTAACTTTTTAAAATTGCACTCACACTTTTTTTTTTAATAAAATTGGTATTATACCTATATATTGGGCTGTCAATAAGTCAAGCTAGTTCGGCTCGTATGACCTAAACTTTAGCTCTATAATTAAGTACACAAGCCAAGCCAAAGCCCCCCAAAAAAGCTCATTAACTTAATGAGCTTGAGCTGAGTTTGAGTAGGCTCGACTCTATTAAAGTTCGACTCGATTATTATACATCTATATTTCTATATCTGATATTATATATATTAATATTAAATATAAATGTTAATATACTATGTTGTATATAACAATTATTATCAACTACAATATTAATTTATTTGAATTAAGCTAAGTTTTTGTTGTTGTTGTTGTTATTGTTGTTGTTGTTGCAAACTGAGCCTTTTACGAGTTGAGATTTTTGCGAGCCGAGCTTGAGCCTAAAATATGTTAACGAGGCTAAGCCCAAATTTTTTTTAATGAGCTTGAACCGAGCCTGGGTGTTGTTCAAGGTTTACGTCACATTAAGTGGTTTACGAGCCAAAGACGAGCTGGGCAAAGCTCGACCCAGTTCATTTCTTGCCCTATCTATTTGTTATATGCCAAGATTTTAACTTTTGTTAATTTTTTTTTTATTTTGTTGTTAGTTCGTTTGGCATTCATGGTAACGTTATTCAAATTCAAAAGTCAAGCTAAGATTCAAGAGAGATTCAAATTCAGAATTCAAGCTAAGATTCAGGAGAGAGAAATCGGGATATTACTGGAGACCATCTACAGCTGGTCAATCATTTTAAACAAAGAAAGAATTCTAATTGAAGTTGGACTCAATCACAACTTAATTAGATTCGGTCTTGATTTCCTAAATACAAGGGGATTTAGATTGACTAAGGAGATTATCTACAGCTGGTCAATCGTTTTAAACAAAGAAAGATTTCTAATTGAAGTTGGACTCAATCACAACTTAATTAGATTCAATTTTGATTTCCTAAATACAAGGAGATTTAGATTGACTAAGGAGATTTTGATTTTATAAGGAGATTATGATTGATTGAAGAGATCTTTATGAAAGGATCTTAAAAGGATAGAGCAGTTTAAAACAGAGGAAGAGATTCTATTTTTGTAAACAGAATAATATCTCATGTACAACTAATGTTGCAACTGTTGTTACAACATTCTATTTTCATCCTCATCCGAGATTTGAACCAGATCTGCTTGTTGCTCTATATTAATCTCTGAACATATCCGAGTTATGCAACTCCTCTGGTGTTCAAGAACAAAACTTTGAGTTGTCCTGTTAAACGTTCTTTAGGAGAAGAATTTGGGGTCTTCGACAGAAGACAATACGTTCTTCGGGAGAAGAATTTGGAGTCTTTGGGAGAAGACAGTCTGCAGATTGAAGGAAGTTGAACTATGTAGACATAGAAGACGAGTGGTGCTTGTTGAAAGAATTCAAGAAAATGATTCAACACGGCATCGACAGAAATCAAGAGGGAGTCTTTATTTTGTGTAAGTCCGATTGGTGATTGTAATCTTGATATCTTATTAGATTGTTCAACATCTGGGGCGTGGCCCCAAGGAGTAGGGTTAAACCCAACCTCATAAAAATTGCATGTGTTCTTATCTTATTATGTTCATAATAAGTTAATTAATCTAATAACAATTTAAATTGGTTAAATTTTTAAAATCGGATCTAACAATTGGTATCAGAGTGGGTCACTAACAAGTTTGGTGAGATTTTGCAAGAAGATCTGTGTTTGCAGGTAATGGATTTTATGAGAGAATGAGGATCTATTTCACGCCCTCCACTACTGGATGGAACAAACTACTTGCATTGGAAAGCTCGAATGAAAGCATTCATCAAGGCGATTGATGAAAAAACATGGCGTATAGTACTGACTGGCTGGACTCATCCTACCACCACTGACACTGAGAGAAATGTTATTCTCAAATCTAAGGAGACTTGGTCCATTGAAGAAGACTGATTGGCCAACAACAACTCAAAATCGTTGAACGCAATTTTCAATGGTGTTGATGTAAATCAATTCAAGCTGATTTCTACGTGTGAATCAGACAATAATGCATGGAATATCTTGCAGAATGCTCATGAAGGAACCATGATTGTAAAGCTCTCAAAGCTCCAGATGTTGGCTACCAGGTTCGAAGATTTGAGGATGTATGAGAATTAAAAAATTGCTGATTTCAATTCTAAGCTGTGTGACATAGCTAATGAAGCCTTTGCCCTTGGAGAAAAATATTCGGAGACAAAGCTTATGACAAAAACTCAAAGGTCATTGCCAGAAATATTTTTATACAAAGTCACGGCTATTGAAGAAGCTCGAGATGTGAGCAATATGAGATTAGATGAATTAATAGGCTCATTGCAAACCTTCGAGATGAATTTGAAGAAAAATAAAAAGGAGAAAAGCATTGCTCTTCAAGCTGAAGCTCATAATTCCATTGAAGAAGAAGAGTCTGATGACAAAGAAGATATGTCTAAAGCTCTTTCTTTACTAACCAAGAATTTCAGCAAAATTCTGAAGAAGATGAACAGGAGAAATACAACTTTAATTCTGGAAAAATCAACAACTTTCAGAAGAGTAAGATTGCTGCCAACCCTTTTGATACTAAGACAAAGGACAAGGGAATACAGTGTCAGGAGTGTGAAGGTTATGGGAATATTCAATATGAGTGCGCCAATACACTCAAGTAAAAGGGTAAATCCTTAAACACCACATGGAGTGATGAAGAGTCAGATGGCAGTCAGGCAAATGATGAAGAGCATTGGAGCAACCATGTTGCACTTAATCTCATCACAAGTCAAGAGGCTTCTGACAATACTGTTGAAAGAAATGTTCCAACAACTACTGCAACAAATTTGGCAGACGATGAGGATTCTAAATAAGCCAAAACTGATTATGAATCTGAGTACAACAGCGATGATGAGGACTTGAGCATTGATGCTATTCAAAAGGCATACAAGGAAATGTACAGCAAGTGGATTAAGGTCTGTAAATCGAATAAGTCACTGGAAGAGCGAGTTGCTGAACTTATCAAAGAGAAGGAAGTGATGAAGAGGGTTGCAATCAAATATGATTTTTTTGTTGCTGAAAAGGAAACTTCGAGAAACTAGGACTGAACTGGAAAACACCCAGAAGACCTTTAAGGTGCTCAATTCTGGGACAGCCAAGCTGTATCACTTACTATCACTAGGAAAGTCAAGTGGTGATCATCATGGTCTAGGTTATATCTGTGAAAGCTCAACTTCAAAGATAGTTTTTGTGAAAGAATCACCAGCACCTGAACCTTGCTCTTTCTCTGGTAAGAAATCTGTCCCCTCACTTTCTGGGCGTAAGTCAAAAAGATTTGTCCCTACTTGTCATTATTGTAGTTTGCCTGGACATATACGACCTAGATACTTTAAGTATTTAAATACTTTAAAGAATGGCACAATTTTCAAACCATCATATTTCATGAAATCAAGAATTTCTCATAAACTAAAGATTGATTTGAAAAACGATTCTTCTCGAAAAATTTGGATAAGAAAATATGATTTAAGTGCTATGTTGCTTATACCTCTTTAAAAGCATGTACTTTCTTGGTACTTTGATAGTGGTTGTTCCAGGCATATGACAGGTGAAAAAGACATTCTGAAAAATTGCCAAAGCTGCTCAGTAGGTCATGTAACAAATGACGTGTTCTTGGAAAAGGAACACTTGATGTAGATGGGCTTCCAAGGCTGAAAAATGTGTTACATGTGGAAGGACTAAAGGCAAACCTGATCAGCATTAGTCAACTCTGTGATCAAGAATTGTTTGTAAGATTTACCAAGGACAAGTGTCAAGTATTTGACAAAGCTGAACATTGTGTTTTGGAGGGATCTAGATCATCAGACAATTGCTATATGTTGTTGCACTCATACATATGTCACAAAACTTCTTTTGATGAAATAGAAATATGGCACAAAAAATTTGGTCATTTAAATTATACAAATTTGACAAAGATTGTGAATATAGGTGCTGTTCGAGGAGTCCCCAACCTTGGAAAGAAGAAACCAAGAATCTGTGGACCTTGTCAGCTTGGCAAGTAAATGAAAACAACTCACAAGGTGTTGCAACAAATTACTACAACAAAGGTGCTTGAGTTGCTTCAATGGACCTCATGGAACCAATACAGGTTGAAAGCACAACTAGTAAGAGGTATGTCTTTGTTTGTGTGGATGATCTCTCAAGGTTTACTTGGGTTGATTTTATCAGAGAAAAATCAGACACTTTTGAAGTTTTAAAAAATTTGTGCATTAAACTGAAAAATGAAAAAGTTGCAACATTGGTAAAATAGTAAGAATTAGGAGTGATCATGACAGAGAATTCGAAAATACTGTTTTTACCAATTTTTGCAGTGTACATGGCATAGCCCATGAGTTTTATGCACCAAAAACGCCTCAGCAGAATGGTGTTGTTGAGAGAAAGAATGACTCTTTAAGAGATGGCTTGAGTGATGCTGAAAAAAAGGCTAACTTTAAGACTCTTGGCAAAGGCCATCAACACTGTATGTTACACTGTTAACAAAGTCTATCTGAGGCCAAGTACAACTAAAACACCATATGAAATTTGGAAATGTAAGAAACCTAACTTGAGTTACTTCCATGTTTTTGGTTGTATCTGCTATATATTTAATGACCGTGACCACCTTGGTAAGTTTGAAGCTAAGAGTGATGAGTGAGTGTTTCTTGGTTATTCTAGACTATTATGGAATCTACAAATGTTGTGATTGATGATTTCAAAGATTTTGCATATTTTTCCAAGGAAGAAGCTATAACCAGTTTTACTGAGGAAGCTGAAGGACAGGAAACGCAAGAAGGAGGTCAGTTACCTGAGGAAGCTGCAGTTGGGAATGATACTACTGAAGATGTTGCAACAATTTCTGCAACAAAACCAGCATAATTAGTAAATGGCATATTTGACATTGTTGATCCAATCACAAGAGGACCAACATCCAGGGTTCAGAAAAATCATCCCACTAATGAGATCATTGGAAATATTGATGATGGGAGGCGTACAAGAGATAAGCCGAGAGTGAATTACCGAGATATGGTCAGGTATGTGTGTTTCACTTCTCAAATTGATCCCAAAAATGTTAAAGAAGCATTAACAGATGAGTATTGGGTTAGTGCCATGTAGGAGGAGCTGGAATAGTTTGTGAGGAATGATGTGTGAACTCTAGTTCCTAGACTTAAAGATTCTAATGTAATTAGTACCAAATAGATTTTTAAAAATAAATCTGATGAATTTGGTAACATTACTAGGAATAAGGCTAGGCTAGTTGCTCAGGGATACACCCAAATAGAAGGCATTGATTTTGATGAGACCTTTGCACCCGTAGCCAGGCTTGAATCAATTAGGTTGCTTTTAGCCATAACTTGCTTGCTAGGATTCAAATTGTACCAGATGGATGTTAAGAGTGCCTTACTAAATGGGATATTGAATGAGGAAGCATTTGTAGAGCAACCAAAGGGTTTTGAGGATCCACACCACCTCAATCATGTGTATAGATTGAAAAAGGCTTTATATGGGTTGAAATAAGCTCCCAGAGCTTGGTATAAGAGATTGACAAATTTCCTAATTGAAAAGGGCTACAAGAGAGGGGGAGTGGAGAAAACACTGTTCATTAGGAGGTTTAAAACTGGAATTATTATTGCTCAAATTTATGTTGATGATATTGTTTTTGGATCTACCTCTCAGGGAAAAATAAATGAATTTGTGAATCAGATGAAAAAGGAGTTTGGGATGAGCATGGTTGGTGAACTGAATTATTTTCTAGGATTGCAGGTTAAGCAACTTGTGGATGAAATTTTTATCTCACAAAGCAAATATGCCAGAAACCTAGTTAAGAAATTTGGTTTAAAAAATGTCAAACACTTGAGGACACCTATGGGAACAAATGTGAAATTAAGAAAAGATGATAGTGGTACCTCTGTTGATCCTAGTTTGTATAGGAGTATGATTAGGAGTCTCTTTTACTTAACTTCTAGTAGACTTGACATTTGTTTTAGTGTAGGTATTTGTACTAGATACCAGGCAAATCCAAAAGAGTCACACTTAGCTATTGTTAAAAGAATCATCAGATATGTTAGTGGGACTATCGATTATGGATTTTGGTATTTTAATGACACTAATTCAAGTCTTGCAGATTTTAGTGATGCAAATTGGGCAGGTAATGCAGATGACAAGAAAAGCACTACTGGAGGGTGTTTCTATCTCGAAAACAACCTAGTGTCTTGGTACAGCAAGAAACAAAACTCAAAATCTCTATCAACTGCTGAGGCTGAGTACATTGCTACTTGAAGCTGTTGCACTCAACTGATATGGATTAAACAGATGCTTGAGGACTACAGTATTTTGCAGGATACTTTGACTATTTATTGTGACAATACTAGTGCCAAAAATATCTCAAACAATCCAGTTCAACACTCTAGGACTGAGCACTTTGACATAAGGCATCACTTCATTAGAGAGTTGGTTGAAAACAAAACCATTGTTCTAGAATATGTTGCAACAGAGAAACAACTTGCAGATATCTTTACCAAAGCTCTTAATTCATTGAGATTTGATTCTTTGAGAAAAACATTAGGGATATGCAAAATGTAAATTTGATCATTACATCTGCATTTAGGCTTAAGCATTATTCTCATGATTTGGTCTTTTTTTCATGTTCACAATCTTCAAATTTTAACATTCGAATCTGAAACTGATTCTTGGAGTAAAATTGATTGTGGATGAGAACCAAAATACTTCAGCACAATGCAATAGCATTCTGGACTGAACACTTGACATTAGTACAACTTTAGTTAAAAAAATTCTTGAATGATCTTGTTGATTTTCTTTGGATTCATATATGTATTATTAAAAAAAAAGGTGGTTTTCTTCAGAAAAAGCTACCTACAATATAGTGTGAAGCTATCCATGAGTAATCTGGGCCTATGTATCACCAATATGTAGAGGAAGATTTAATGTGAGAAAAGAGCTACCTTAGTGATAAAGTGAAAGCTACTGAATTGAAAAGAAATATATATATATATATATATATCAATGGAATTTTCAACATATATTTCAAAAGTTGATCTGAAACAAAAAGTTGAAAATATTAATATAAAGAATGTTGTATGCTCAGCACACACACACTTGGTTCAAAATCTTGATCAATCTCAGTCTGTCCTTGAGAAATTTCAGTTCAAATGCTAAATTTTGCACATTGGGAAATTGAAAAAATCACTAGTCTGTGTAAAATGCTCACATTCATTTTCTTATATATTTTAAGCTGGGTTTAGCTTATTTTGTTAGGTTGCTAACTATGTTACAACATATTCCATGGACTATTGGTTCTTGTCAATTCAGTTAATCCTAACTGATTTTTGAAAATAAGTGATGCCTCATGTTTGGACTGTGTCTATGGATGAAGTCATTGCTGATTTAACTGGTAATGGTCTTACAAAATGGCCTGAGTCTAACTCCTCCTTGTCTGCTGATTTGAGTGTTAAGTACTCTGTTTTACACAAGATTGCCTTGGCCAACTGGCTTCTTAGCTTACACACCACCTTAGTTTCCCATGACTTAGCCACTCTCTTATGTATGATTGGTACTGGTATGGAGTTTGACTTGGGAAAGCATATTTTTGAGGTGATAGTCAGCCATGCAGCTGTTGAAACTACTCATGGAATTCTGCCATTTCCTTCACTGAATTTTGAGATACTGATGTCTCCGAAGATGATAAAAGAAAATACTGAAGTGTTGAAGGCTCCTATAAAGCCAATAAAGGTTTCTCATAAGCTATTTGAGGGAAGACATGTATTTGATATTTAGGGGGAGAAAAAGGATGAAGCCGTCGATTCCCAGTCTGCTGTTGAATATTGCTGTTTGCTG
This sequence comes from Pachysandra terminalis, assembly GCA_031762675.1. Classification (NCBI taxonomy): domain Eukaryota; kingdom Viridiplantae; phylum Streptophyta; class Magnoliopsida; order Buxales; family Buxaceae; genus Pachysandra; species Pachysandra terminalis. The sequence goes on from JAUPMG010000011.1 coordinate 3,233,559, forward strand.
ACTTTCTAATTTTTGCTGTTTGCTATTTTTAAAATTCATCTGTGTCCCGAATATGTTGAAGAATGGCTAGTTTGATATTTTGCCAAAAAAAGCCAAAGGGGGAGATTGTTAGTTCATTTGGCATTCATGGCAACATTATTCAAATTCAAAGTCAAGCTAAGATTCAAGAGAGATTCAAATTCAGAATTCAAGCTAAGATTCAGGAGAGAGAAATTAGGATATTGCTGGAGACTATCTACAACTGGTCAATCGTTTTAAACAAAGAAAGAATTCTAATGGAAGTTGGACTCAATCACAACTTAATTAGATTTGGTCTTGATTTCCTAAATACAAGGAGATTTAGATTGACTAAAGAGATTATCTACTGCTGGTTAATCGTTTTAAACAAAGAAAGAATTCTAATTGAAGTTGGACTTAATCACAACTTAATTAGATTCAGTTTTGATTTCCTAAATACAAGGGGATTTAGATTGACTAAGGAGATTATGATTAATTGAAGAGATCTTTATGAAAGGCTCTTAAAAGGGTAGAGCAGTTTAAAACAGAAGAAGAGATTCTATTTTTGAAAACATAATAGTATCTCACGTACAGCTAATGTTGCAACAGTTGTTACAACATTCTATTTTCATTCTCATTCGAGATTTGAACTAGATCTGCTTGCTGCTCTATATTAGTTTCTAAACAGATCCGAGTTATGCAACTCCTCTAGTGTTTAAGAACAAGACCTTGAGTTTTTCATGTTAAACGTTCTTCGGGAGAAGAATTTGGGGTCTTTGGGAGAAGACAGTACGTTCTCCGGGAGAAAAATTTGGAGTCTTCGGGAGAAGACAGTCTGCAGATTGAAGAGAGTTCAACTATGCAGACATAGAAGACGAGTGGTGCTCACTGAACAAATTCAAGAAGATGATTCAACACAGTGGCGACAGAAATGAAGATGGAGTCTTTATTTTGTGTAAGTCCGATTGGTGATTGTAATCTTGATATCTTATTGGATTGTTCAACATCTGGGCGTGGCCCCGAGGAGTAAGGTTAAACAGAACCTCGTAAAAATTGCCTGTGTTCTTATCTTATTATGCTCACAATAAGTTTATTGATCTAATAACGATTTAAATTGGTTAAATTGTTAAAACCAGACCTAACAGTTTAAGTAGGCAAAATCGAAATCCTAAAATTTTGTTCTAAACGATTTTGGGTAACTTTGACAAAATAGTTTAAAAAGTGCCAAAATAATTAATTTTGTTTAAAATAGTAATTAAATTATTAAATTATTTTTTTGAAATCATCAAAATTTCAAGTGAAATTTCAATACTTTCAATGAAATTTTGCTAATTATTTCATACAAATAAAAAAAAGAATAAAAAAGTTTCTCACAAAATTTAGGTCCTTGAGACGGAAATCATCGAACAATCAATAGTGAAACGCTTTACATTTTTTATTTTATCCTTGGTAATCTAATTTGGTTCCCCAAAAAAGATTTCCTGGCTTCTTCCCTGGTGATTCAGTGGTACGAATTTCACATACACACTTGTGTAGACCTGACAAAATTGTAGAAATTTTGTTCTATCGGCTTTACCGGTATATACACCGGCAACTCTCCAACTTCTTGCCTCTATTCTTCATCAGTTAAATACGCTAAGGAACTTCATCTGGTCAGTCTAACATAGATGAGGATGATTGAATGTCAAAAGACCCTTATGTATGTCAGAAGTATATTCAGCATAATTCTCTTCTCAGTACCAAGTCCAAACCAAATGATTCATGAGCTTGGATGTAAAACTCATCCTCTCCTACAGATTGGTTTAGCTTGGGAAGTTGGATCCTGACAACAAATCAAATTATTCAAGGATAAATGGATTCCCTTCAAAGATCCGAGTGGATACTTCCCGCCAGGATTGTCAAATTACTCTTCTTCACTCACTATGGTCAACGCCAATTCCAGAATCATATGTACCTCATTTGAGTCTTAGGTTGCGTTTGGCCCGCTTTGTGCTTTTGGATAACTATCATTGGATAGGTGATTCAATGAGAGCACTTATCCACATCAATAATAAATTCTACTTATTTGAAGAAAACAACGTTTGATAAATACATTTATTTAAGTGCTTATAAAAGTTTAAGGATAAAATAGGTATTATGAAAATATTACTAATGTTTGGAAATAGCTTCTCATATCAGTGATAAGAGAAGTTGCTTCTCCTAATGGGTAGCCTTCCTCTACTGCTTATGGGTAAGCACTTACCCATTAAGTATTACAAAACACACTTTTTTAATTTTAAAAAGTGCTTTAAAAGTTATAAGCTGAAATAGGCACTTATATAAGAAGGCGAAACGCAACCTTACCTCTTCTGGACAATTATTTTATAAGCTTTAGCATCTCGTCTGCTTCAACCAACACATGTTATTGATTCACGGGTTCCATAGTTAAAAGTCTGGTATTTATATTGCCCCCCAAAATTTGCCATTTTGTATGGAAATATCCACATAAAAAATTGCCCACTGCACATTATTTACATCACATCTTCCCAGCTATAGCTATAGATGAAAGCTGCAAAATTTGGTCATTAGCAGTTGAAAGTCATTCAGACCTTTCCTAACTTGCCCTTTACAAGTGCAATTTGATTTGCTTGTGGTTTCAACACTCCAAACAAACAATGAGACGTGATTTCTCAGACTAGATCATAATCAAATCTCTTTTGCATACTACTCGGTCTCACCAATCACTTTTGTTTGAGTTAGGAGCCAATGTCCTTCGGACCATTTGGCTTTCTCGCAACAAATTTGTGTTTTGAACACGTTAATCCTTCATTCTCACTAGTGCTAGCTACCAAAGATTAGGGTGGTCCGTCCCGTTTGGACCGATTAGAGTCTTTACTTAATAGAACATCCATGCTTGGTGATAAGTGTGAATGATTCTCTCCTAAGTGAATTAGGAGAGAGTCCAAGATAGAATTGGGTTGAGTCACTTAGGAAACTCATCCCTCTTAAGAAGAAGCAATTCATGTTTTGAAAAATTCCAACGTAGAGAATCTCTCCTCTCTTATCTTCTCTTCTTCCTCTTGAGATCTAGTTTTACTTGCATAGATTCTCATATAAAGATCTGATCGCTTGAGTGTGAGAATATTGTATGTGATTCTAGTATATATATATACTAATATTAAAGCAAATAGTCCTTTTAAAATATTTCAGTACATAATTCCTCTTTTTTCCCTTTCTTTTTAAACCTTTTTTTTTTTTTTTAATTTTTATCCAAAAGAAATCTGTAGTCGTCCTTTTCATTCCTTTTTTTTTTTAATTTTTATCTAAAAAACTCTTTAGACGTCCTTTAAATTTCTTTTATTTTTTTTTCCTTTTTTTTGTTTTTAAGATTTATCCAAATCACACTATTTTTTTTTTTCTTTTTTACGTTATATTAACGTGTTAAGACATACATTCCTTTTTTTTTTTTTTTTTTTTTTTGTTTTTTAAGATTT
>JAUPMG010000011.1:3237128-3251217 GCA_031762675.1 Pachysandra terminalis
TTTGCTCTTCTTGGTGCAGGGTGTGGTTTTAATAGTTGTTCTCGCCCTTCTTCTTCTCTTCCAGGCCCATCCTATCCAGGTTTGTCGCGTTCTTCAATTCGAAAGACGAATTCGCTGACTTCTGTTTTTATACCTGCTCGGACTAACAATAATTTTGCAGCCATTGGTGAACCTGTTTGTGTTGAACCATCACTTAATCTCAGACAGGATGAGCTTTCTAATTGTAACCTCTTTTTGATGATTAATAAAATTGTTGTTAATGATCACAAAAAAAAAAAAAAAGGAAGCATTAGATTTGTACTCTAACTTTAACAAGAAATGCAGACCGTAGAATTCTGAAGTATTTAAGAGGAACTTAAAATATATATGTGTGTGTGTGTGTGTGTGTGTGGACAAACACACACACACACACACAGATTCCTGCTTGATACTTCAGCTCTGTATCCAAAAGAAGAGAGAAAAAATGCTCATGCATAAAAATTTATATTTCAAGGAAACCAAGATCTACACGAGGAAATCAGCATTATCTACTGAAACACAGACGAAAAATTATGACTTGAGACCATTGATAGGCACCTGCATAATCTCAGGTGCATCTGGTCCACACATGGATGCCCCAAGAACTTTATCCGTCTCAGCATCAACAATAAGCTTCATACTTGTCTTTTCTTGCCTTCTGGAAGAACAAGGGAAAAAAAGTGGAAGAATCAACCCGAGAAAATTAAAATAGCATATAAGAAATGTCAGTAGACTCAGGACAACAAATGAAAAAATGCGTTGCTTAAAAGTTTATGCGATAATTGCCTTTAGACCTAATGATTACTCTTAAAAGTGCTACAGATCCTGTACCCTGTCCTAATGTAAAAAAACATGCACGACAATAATCTGTGAATCTTTACCGAAAAACAAGGTGTTAGCTGGAGCACATATGCCTAACACACCTTCCAAAGAATTAATTATGCAGCAGTTCGAGCAGAGATAACTCAATTTTGAACTTCCCTTTATAATAAGGTTGACCATACCCTCCTTCCTCTACATCATAATTAGAAATTCATGTAGAGATACCTCAAATTGCTCCTAATCCATCTATGCTTCCTTCCTGTACATCCTATCCTCTTACTAAGGTTGACCATTTCACAAAATGGGAAGTTTTGGCTTCTATTTTTCTTGGTACACAGCTTATGGACATGTACACCAATTAGCCATGGTAATGTTCTTTCTTTTCCCATAGCAATTGTAAATTACAAACATGAGCAGCTATTGCTGTTGATTGAACAATAGACCTGTCTCTAGTCCACTTTACAAGATTTCTTTATTTGGAATGGGCTTTATAAGCAATAGTACCATGAGGCAGTTTCTAGCTGAAATTATTTTTATTTGCCACATGAACAGACCACCCTCTGCAGTTGTAACACAATCTTGTTCAAGATCTGGTAGTAGCAATATTTTCCCATTTCTTTAGGAGTTTACTGGTCTAAATAAAGTCAAGAAAAGTTTATGACCATGTTTTAACAGGGAAGTTCCATGATTTCTTTCAAATTTCATTCAAGGCAGAAGATCTACCATAAGGTTTCTTTCAATCTTCCTTGATTGATCAAATCAACAAATTAAGCTTCCCAAATCATTAACTTCAACATTTTGCTAAGTTTACGGTCCCAAGCATCATTGATTACCGTATAAGCCAGTTACCATTTACTCTATGAAATCATTACACCTTGATCTTTGGATTGAGCAGCTCATCGCAGTAATGAAATAAACTGGGAGTTATGAATTTTCCTCTAAATTTTCAAACAATTTTCATTACCCCAGGCTCTTATATCAATGTTGAAAAAGAAATGAAAAATCATTTGAGAAGCCGAAAACAAGATTGTTCATTGTAAGGATTTGGATGCAAGAGAGGTAAGATCACTTGGGACTGCCTTCTATTAGCCAATCCCTGGTTCATTTGGGAAGAAAGAAAAACAAGAAGAGAAACAATGATGCAGGAGAAAAATAAGTGCACAATCTTTTTTTTTTGGAAGGTAAGTGCATAATTTCTTCTCGATCACTAGTAGGAGTTCCAATGATTGACCTTGCATGGGATAGGGGAAGCTGCTTTAGTCACCTCCATAGCCCAATCTTCTATGATAAGAGGCTGGTCTACCTCCTGCCAACTATGCAAAAGTAAATGTTGATGTTTCTCGTTAGGAAACCCGGAACATTCTGGTCTGGAGGGGTAATTAGAGAAGACAAAGGGAAGGTTCCTAATAGACTTCCTAATGTCTATTATAGGCCATCCAGTTGGGGGACGTTAACAGGGCATGGACCATTGCACTTTTGCAAGGCTAAGAGTATATAAAAAGTTGGAACACAATAATGTCATTCTAGAGTGAGAATTGTAAAACATAATTGGATGGAGTGAGGAATCAAGAGCACCATGTTGACTATCTTATTGCATCGAGGAAATTGTTGACCATTCAACTCAGACAGACATCTGATTCTCTTGGACACCATGATAAAACAATCAAGAAGCTCATGGCCTAGTCTTATAAATAGCTTCATGTGCAAATATCTTTTTTCCTTGTAATCCTCTGTCTTTGTGTGTTGAACATTCAGTCTTAGTTTGAGCTAATACATAATTATTTTCCTTTCCTATATTAGCAACTCTTAAGATATAGACGAAAGGACATGAAGAAGTCATGAATACGAGGAGTGATGAACATAGACAAGTAAATAAACGAAAAAATTAAACCATAAACAAACGAAAAAATTAAAGCTGTGAAAAAGAAAATAGGAAAAGGAATTGGAGTGGGATACTAATGTGGTTTAATCAAATCATAGGCTGTGGAGAGATATCTCCAACCACCACAGGAAATTCTTCGTGTTTCTCGTTATGAGGTAGACATGGGTAACTCAGCAAAATTCTAGGAGGATTTTAGATGGGGACAGAGAACTCCTTCATGTTTCTCATTACGAGGTAGACATGGGTAACTCAGTGAAATTTCAGGAGGATTTTAGACAGGGAAATGGCCATCTTTTGAAGCCTTCACGTCCATCTTTGTGATAGCCAAAAATGAAGAGGGGCTTGTTAGTGGCTGCCTAGGTGAAGTCTATCAGAAAGGATTTAAATACACATAACTTGACCAAAGGCAAGGTTTTTGACAGATTTGGATCATGGAATAAGATTCATACTACCGACCCCAACTATTTGGGACAAGGCATTTTGTTATTGTTGTTAGTTGCTTCCTCAAGCAGATTGGTCATAGGATTGGGTGCAGTTCCTCCTTCAGGTATCTTTCGATAGTTAGGACACGCAAGCAACAATAAGGTCTGTATGGCTAGATTCACTCTTCTAGCCTGATTCACGGCGGTCCATGAGCAAGCCACTTCTCACACAAGCAACAAAACCGATCTCCTGTTCCTTCCCTTTCTATCGATCCAAGTTGATCTCGTTTCATCTCTTTCTTATATACTGATACAAGTGGGATGGATTTAATGATGATCTGATCATAGCTTCGGATTCAGGTGTGGTATCATGGCGGGACCAGAAAGGAGGGAGACAGCGAACCTCATGGCTCACCCCGGAGGGCAAAGTCCATAACGAGAGTGGGCGTGCATCCCATGTTTACCCTTCAAACCCAATAGAGGGTCAAGTAGCCTATACGGATGAAATACTGAAAAGTCAGATATATGCCTCTCAGAGATCATAAACTGGATTTGAACCCAACTACAGCTGTCTCTGACTTTGCTTATTGTACCAATGCTTTCTCTGTTGCCTTCTATTTATGCCCCCTCCACTTCTAGTTTCATAGCTCCCACGCGTACCCAGCAATGGAAGCTTCCGACAGTGATGTACCACGGAGTGCTTTCGACCCCCTTGACCTAGCACTATGCAGGGACACACCATCAAACCCCAGGAAACCTTAGAAAACCACTTTGGCGTCGAGAGATTTGGAATGAAAATATCTGCAAACCACCGATAATCACCTAGTTAACCTCTTTCAGAAGACATTTGGAAAAGGGAAAAAATGGCTCTTTCAAAGGGTCCTTCCTATTATGCACTTTCAAATTGCCATCCTTTCTATATCCTTCTAAAGTTAGTCTAGAAGACTCACACTTTGAAGGTGGCTTTCTACATCTGACTGACAAGCGAGATGAGATGCTGACAATAGATAAGTTGATAGACAAAAAATTTGCAAGAGATTGACTTTTTTCGAGAAGAAAATAGCTTAGTCAACATTTTGCTTCTCCTTGACTTGTCCAAAATAATTTGGCATAAATAGTTATATGTAAAACTGTAAGAAAATATCAGCAAGAATATACTCCGATGGCAAGGAAAATGTAATCATAATATATATATACATATATGTGTGTGTGTGTGTGTGTATGTGTGTGTGTGTGTGTGTGCTTTTTGATCGGTAAAGAGTATGACTATATTATATTATAATATATTAAAGAAAAGAGAAGATAGAGGAATATACAAAGAATACAAAACCAAGCACATGGGCTGTATACCAGCATTGGCTTGGAAAGTACTATGACAAGTGTAGTGTAATAGTCTTCACTCTTCACATCTCCAAAACTCCCCCAATTCTGATCCAAAACAGAGATGACAAACTCCTGAATTCTGGAAGATTGGTGCCCAGAAAACAAAAGTGAGAGTATCCTGGAGATAAAACTCTCAGTCCTACTCTCAACCTTCAAAGATACACTTATTCTTCTCCTTGCAAAGACACCAACTAATAGCTAAAAGGCATAAGCACCACAGCAATGACTTTTTTGTCCCTAGCATGCCTCTAACCCCAACTGCAGAAAGACTCTTGTAGATCCCCAGGAATGACCCAAATCAAGCCAAACCTCCGAAGGAAGAGATTCCAAACCAGACGACACAAGCTTCAATGCAGGATACAGTGCGGAAATGTCTCATCTTTAGTGAGACGCAAACTATAACAGTTTACCACCGCCCATCCCCTACTCATCAAATGATCAGGAAACTATGGGGAAAAAGTTGGAATTTTGACTTAAAAATTCTAGGGAGTTTATATGAGAGTATAAAATACCTAAAACACCTAAAATATAAAGCAAATGCATACATAATCATTCACACATATGTAGACGGGGATATATTAGGAAACAATGCCTAAATGATTGAATAGCAATTGAAATTTTATAGAGGTCTAAATAAGAGATAATGACATGGAAATAAACCAACATATAACAAAATGACTGCTTATTGCAAATATTTAGGCTAATATGGCAAAATACCATAAATTCAGAACAAAGTGATGCAAAATAGAAATGAAAATAGAAGTCAAACAACTACATAAAACATAAAAATGCCAAGTAGATTCCAACTGTCCAAATACAAGGATACATCACATCCACAACGTTTTTTACTAATTCTTAATTTTTTTATCTTTTTATATTTATCAAGCTAAGAAACGATTATATAATTAATTAGTGGCCAACTACTTGAATAAGTAATGGACCATTAATCTTTCCTAATATATATATATAATTTTTAATACTTTTTAATATTTTTAGTACTTCTTATTATTATTTAAATAAAGAAATTATTTTATAGTTAATTAATTACCAATTACTTGAATGTGTAATTGAACAAATTAATTAAATTTTTATTATTAAATTTTCAAATTAGGTTTACATTCTTTATTCATAGCAAACTGATTTTTCTATATGTGTGTGTATATATATATATATATATATATATATATATATATGTATGTATATAAATACTAACTAATTTTAAATTAAAAATTAAATAATATTAATTTTTCCAAAAATCAAAGTAAAATTCATTATTATATTTTCTAATTAGGTTAACATTCTTTATATAAATATTAATTAATTTTTAAATAAATAATTAAATAATAATAATTTTGCCAAAAATCAGAGTAAATTTCATTATTATATTTTCTAATTAGGTTTACATTCTTTATTCATAGCATACTAATTTTTCTATAACTATACATATGTATGTGTGTGTATATATTAATTAACCTTTTAGCGAAAATCCGCGAAATATCGCCAAACTTTCAGCGACATGGAACAACAATTCACAAAATATCACCGATATTTCGGCGACATGGTGGAAAAAAGGAAAATCAATAATTTCCCTTCATATTTCTTACCAGAGGACAACATGCCGCCGAAATCAAAATAATGTTCCACATTCCAGATTTGTTTCATTGGAATCCCCCTACCACCACCATATAAACACACAGAGACAAAGGAAAAAAGAAATCCCTTATACAAGCAACAAGAACAATGACATAATAGAGAGAGCACCAGAATTTTCCCACTTCCCTACCACTCTAAAATTGATGAACTGGAGAGAAACATTAAAAAGATATTACCAACTCCATCCTTCTATCAAATTAGGGCATATGTATGTCTAGATTCTATGAAATCCGCCTACTCACTGATAATAAGGTCATTAGCCCAGGTGTTCTCTCTCAAGGCTGGCAAAGAAAAGATCATGAAACTGAATATGAAAGGCTACATCTCTACATCAAATGTCTTTCCAAAATCTCACTTTATCTCCACATTCCAATTTGAACCGAATACCTATTATAAAATCTAAAGAAACATTTATGATCGCTTTCCAAAGCCCTCTTCCACGAGTGCCATTATAAGACTCTGAAGCCAATTAACATAGAGAAAAACCATAAATGGCAGCTATGATAGTCCTCCACAGTCTTTCTCTCTCTCTCGATAGTCCTCCATAGAACTCTCTCTCTCTCCTCCCCGAACCTCCACCACCACTTTCCCAAGAGTGCCTTGTTGAAGATGGATAAATTCCTTAACCCAAGGCCTCCCTCCTCCCTAGGGTCTCACACATCAGTCTAGCAAACTAGATGATAGTTACTTTCCTCCTCACATGATTGGGCGTCCCTCTGAAGTATCTCAATCCTAGTAACTGCAGAAACTAGTATCTTCAACACGGACATAAAATAAGTTGGCAAGTTTGAGAAAGCTCTTGATCAGAGTGACTTTCCGCCCTTTGGAAAAGTACTTAGATCTCCAAGTATCAAATTTCATTACCATTCACTCAATAACCTTGTCCCACACAGAGGAACGCTTTAAAAGACACCCAACAGAATTCCCAAGTACGTAGATGCAGGCTTCTAATTCTACATCCCAACCAAACCTTCAGCTGCTCCAAATTCACAACCTCCCCAACCTCAAAAGATTTGTTTTAGTAAGGTTGACTTTTCATCTTGAAACTGCCTTAAAGCACAAGAAAATGCATCTCAACATCTTCAGGTGCTTCACAAAAGATCAGGGTGTGATCTGTAAATTGAAGTTGTGAGATACTGGTTGCAGGTTCATTAACTGAAAATCCTTCAGCACGTTAAATAATGCAACAAGCTGAAACTGACCAAAAGATCCTGGATCAGACTGTTGAAATGGCAGACAAAAGAGTTCCTTGGCAAGCTTATGCTATGATGTTTAAGATGTGAAGATCAATATTCAATAGTGACATTTCCGGTGTAGCTATACCAAAAGATACTTGGATAGTTTGGAATTCAAGCTTTAAACATCTTAAACGTTCTCTATCGTGAAGGGAAGCCTTGGAGCGCTATAAAGAATCACAATCTTCTAATGGTAGTGAAATAATTTCTCTTCCTCTTCCATCATTTTACTTGTCCTTAAACTATGATTCTCATTATTTTACTTCTCTTCAATTTAGTGATCATTTATTACTTCTCATGTGAGGTTATTTTGACCTTCAGATCTAAAACAGTTATATATTTATCTCTAAGATGATTATTTTATTCCGTAAACTGGAAGCCATTGTTACCCAGAGATTGTGTTCTTCATTGGATTGAAGGTTGATGTGAAAACCAGAACATCACCCTTTGCTTGCTCTATGGCATCATGTTCGCTGAGGCCCACCACAGAAAGAGGTGGTATACTGCAAAGCAAGAGAAAACATTCACTGATTAAAACAAAAGAAATTAAACAGAAATACACGAACTTCATAATTACCAAATTGAACAAAATAGAACTTCACAATTATAAATCTCTGCAGCTTTAGTAAATATATAAAGTAATTTCAACAATTTTCTGAACTGAAGGGGGAAACTTTTGGGGCTTCCTGTCCATAAGGCAAGAATTAATAAAAAATTTCCTGTAAGGTATTTTCACCCACTCCCATTGCTGGCATCCTATTTTTGTCTCAATTGAACTTTTAAGTTTCCATATGGACATAATTTACTGGACCAAAATCAGAATTGTTTTCACTCCAAAGCTTAATAACATTATGAGCATAATTATGGTTGTTCTGCGTGCTCTAACTTCACTTACAGTGAGTATATGCAATAGCGAAAATAACTTTGCAATCTTAGTAACATAAAACAAGTTCATGAATGAAACATAGTAAAACATAATATGCATGAACAAGCAATAAAGAAATAGTATACTATCAATTCTTTGATAGATAATGATGCAATTTTATTAATGATCAGAGGCTAGCTGATACATCACTGGGTACTAATGATGCCCACAAGGAAAAGGAAAGAAAACAAATACAACTAACAAAGCATCAATAAGGGTCAGCTTAAACCACTGCCAATTCAATAAATAGACGATTACAACAGAAAATCCATTGACTCCCTCAAGCGCCCCTCTTAGCCAACTCGTGCAATATTGTTGGCTAATCTATACACCCATGTGTTCATTCGGGTAGCAATAAACCTAGCCACACTAATGAGACCAGCCAACCCCCGTGAGCCAATTGCTCCTCCTTTTACACAATGATCAAGGAGGAATTTACTTCCACAATCAAGTTGAAATTTCTGCTCTTGACAGCTGTCCCTTCCTTAATATATCCCAAATACATATGTAGGAATTCCCCTCTGGTTTCTAGAGACTCTACCTATGCTCAAACTCCCTAGATTTCCAATGTAATGTCCATCAAAATTGAGCTTGACCCAATCTTATGGAGGCAGAATCCACTTAACAATCTTGCCCTTTATAGGAACTGTTGATATCAGTATGTCATTACTACATCCCAAGCTCTCATCATGATCCCAACCAAGAAGTCTCTAAAATTGTGAAGTACCGACACCCAATGTGCTGCCAAAAACTTAATCCACTCCACAATCTCCTAGAAACAGGAAGAATTATTATAAATATCCTCTTATTTCTTCATCCCCCTCCTCCAACCCCAAACGTAAATACCCCATAATATATTAATAGTGCATGACAAACCGGTTGATCCATCATTTTCTCCATTTTTCATAACCCTCAATCTCAATAGTGTAAAAAATTCCCAACACCAAAAAAGCATGACCGACTGTAGGCAATCATTTGAAGCAAATAACACTATACTTGATGGCCCACATCATCAATGAATGAAAAGATAGTTGATTGACTCTCTTCATGCACATGACACAGACATGGGGCAGTAACCATATACCTTCTTTTTTGGAGGATGTCACAAGTGTATATCCTCTTGAGAACAACCATCTATACGAAGGCCTTAACTCTGGGAGAAGAATGAAACTGCCAGACCTTAGAATAAGGAAAAGACACCTCTAAACCTGGCTGAGAGAAAAACGAAAGGAGAAGACAGATTTTGATGAATAAGTTCCTCTAGGATCAAACAACTACATTTTGATCCCTACAAGGAAAATCCATTAAAACATTCTTCAGATATTCGATTAAAGAAGCAATTTGTCTAATGGCAATAGGAAAGAGGGGGGTCTCACCTCACCAAACACTATAGGCACGAGTATACTTAAGGAAAAAGGGGGTCTCGCCTCACCAAACATCTTTCCAAACATGGATCAATGTCAAATCCTCTACACCGACCCGACATGAGAATAAAGAATGGGATTCAGCTCAAAAATGTGCTTTCAAGGACTTGATAAAGTAACTTTAACCCACCTAATTAAGTCCCATGCATTTCTATCCATGCCGATTTTGCTTTTAACGACCGCATGACAAAGGCTCTCTTTATCTTTCAGGAACCTCCAAAGCCACTATCTCAAAAGAGCGGAGTTACTACTCACCAAGTTTTCCGTTTTAAAAACCTGTTCCCATCTAACTAAGAAATCCTTCTTGGGAACACCCCCTTCCCACAAAAAGTCTCTTTGAATCTTTTCAATCATCTTTGCTACCTTTCTAGTACTCTAAAACAGACATGAAGTACATAGCAAGTAGTTTTAAACTGTCTCTAATGAGAGTAATTTACCCTGTAAAGACACATATGACATTTTCCACCTAGCAAACTTTCTCTCAAAATTTTCAATCACAGCTCCCAAAATTTTAATCTTCTAGAGTTTTCTCGCAAAGGCCCTTCCAAGTACTTAATCGAACATGCGAGCATTTTGACATGCAAGAATCTCTGCACATCTTTGAAGTATTTCCTCACTCAAATTAGTCCCAAATTCCCAATTATGCTACTCTTATTGAGGTTTACCTTGGGATTGAAGACCTCAAAATAAGTGATAATAAGTTTCACATTCTGCACATGTATTACGGAATTCTCAAGGAACAACATCGTATCATCCGCTGATTGAAAGTGCAAAACTCTCATCATATCTTTTCCTATTGCAAAACCTTGCATGGAACCTTCTTGTTTACCCATGAATCTACTAAAAATATCATCACTTGGTGCAAAGAGAAAAGGATGTAAGGCCACCTTGTCTAATTCCTCTAGACAACTTAAAAGACCTTTTGGGGCTCCATTAACTAAGACTAAATAATGCAACATTGTTGACACATAATATAATCTGTTTCCTTTGCCTCTCCCCAAACCCTTTAAGATCCATGACATGATCCAAGAAACTCTGCTCCACTCTATCACAAGACTTATCGAAATCTAATTTGCAAACAATCCCTTTGACCACTAATCTTCGCCATTCCTCAACTCCTCCATTTGCCATTAAAACCCATCTACTATTTGCATACCTTTGATAAAGGCGCTCTGATTAGAAGCAATTACAGATCCAAGAACCACATATCAAGCATAATGATAATGCTTTTGCAAGCATCGTATAAAGGTTACTAATAAAGCTACTTTTGGCAGAAGTCCTTTACTTGTCTAGCACTATCCCTCTTTGGGATTAAGGCTATGAAGGTGAAGTTGGTGCTAAAATTCACAATACTGTACTCCTAGAACTCCTTAAACACATCCATCAGATCATATTTACTTATCTCCAATATTCTTGATAAAATGCAAAGAAGAAACCATCTCATCCTGGTGCCTTTCCCCCATCAAGATCCACATTACTTTTTCAACCTCTTCCTCATCAAACTCTCTCCAATTGAAGATTCCTTGAATTTAAAGATAAAACAACATGCCCAAATTCACGTGTGAAACCCCTCACATGTCATTCAACACACCAAAGAAAGCAGGCTCCATAAAAACAGACAAGTATCCTATTGCATTGATGTTTTTTCAAATGCCAACAATGAACTTCTATACTATTTTCATTTTGATTGGAAAGAAATGTTTAAATTTATAAATTGATCCTCTGACAAAGAAACACAGTAACAGTATTAATAAATTGATAAATTTGTCTGCAATATTTTTAAAAGTATATTACGGGCAAGCATACTGGACAAAATCTTGAACAAGAGGATATCCATAATGAAGAAGATAGCATACCATATTTATACAAAGTAGCACTCAATTAATTGTGAAAATCTAATAGACACAAATCATCTAGTACATTTCATATAAAATTATCACCGAAGTCAGTAATGTTTTTACAAACCTTTAACATGGTTATCATCCAGAAGCATGTATTAAAAGAACATAGTGCAGAAGAAATGGAGAAATCAGTTACCAGAAAACAGCACAAGGTATACTACTGTAGTCAGGTTTAGTAAGTTGCCACCAAAAACAGTTTTCTGCAGAAAATACAGAGGAAATAAAATCACTGATCAAGATGGAATTATATGGTTACAAATGTGAGAACAGAAAAATAACAATTTCCATGGTGAGAATGAGATAAACGATACTAATTAATGAAGCTTTGGATAATTCACATACCGAGAAGCAGGTTCCCTCCATTAAGGCCACGGGAGTAAGATTCATTCGGTTTGTAACATCACCAACAGCCCATATACTAGGTATGTTGGTACAAGAGCAATCATCGACCTGGAAGAAACATAATTAACTAATTTTTCATGAGGCTTCGCGATCACAATAAGAAACTATGAGAACTTAGACTAATTGCCAACATGATTTTCTGCACCACAATGATGCCTTGTAATGCAGTAGAACAAAAGAACAAAAAAATGGTAACCTTTACAGCTCCTGTTTTATCAAGTGCCACACCCACTGCTTCCAAGTTTAACCTCTTTGTATTAGGAGATCGACCTGAAATAAGAGAAAGAAAAGTCTGCATTCAGAAGAACAATTTTTCCAAGAATAAAACAATAATGGTATGTATAATACTTTTTTTTTTATCGGTAAATAAAATTCTATTCAAAAAGCCCTAAGGCCAAAATCTGTACAATGAGTATATCTAAATACAGCATAACAACACAGAACAAGAACTACACAGAAAACTATTAATGCGTCCCAATACATTCCCCATTTACATTCAAAGTCAGAGAACTTTAGCCCCCAAAATTCTGTATAGTTAGATGACCAAAAAAACAGTAAAGAAAGGGAATTGTTCATCAGCTGTCGAACCTCCTTTTCCTGCCCATCAGATAATCTAAGATTTCTCTCACACCAAACAGTCCATGAGAATGCTGCAGGGTAAAGATTCCACAAAATGCAGCTTCTTCCCTTTCCCGTCCTTATTTTCCTCTAACCCCAACACTCTAATGCTTCCTTGAGCTGATGCTGCATTACCCTCTCCAAATTGAATCTTCTAATGATAGAAATCCAAATCTTCCTAGTGACCTCGTAGTGAAGAAGTATATGTGAGACAGTCTCCTTTTTTTACAGAGGTAGGACCTAGACGCCAAATACCACCCTCTCCTTTTGAGATTGTCACACGTTAGAATCTTGTTTAGCATTGCTGTCCAAATGAAAAAAGAGATCTTGGATGGATGCCGTTGTACCAGATAAGCTTCCAAGGACCTTTCAAACTACCCTCCACGGGCATAGCAGTGTACAAAGATTTAACCAAAAAGACTCCTTGCTCGCCCCATTTCCAAACTTTACTATCACCTCCTCTAGATTTTATCTTACTGACTTCCACCAACAGGTTTGACACCTCCACTTCCCAGTCAAAAATATTTCTTCTGAACTTAAGATTCCAGTCCCCCCCTTGTCTTTCTACAATTAAATGACCCTTCACCCAATTGTTCAGATCTAAAGCAATGGCTGCCACCCCGGGAATGCTTGAATCAAAGGTTCATCACCACACATAATGTCCTTCCAAAATTTAACTCTATCACCCTCCCCAATTTTGTATCTTACACCGTTATTGAAAACCTCCACAGCTGAACATATGGATTTCCATAACCCCACCCCGAAAGATGCCTTACATCTTTTGGTCCTCCACCCCCCTACCTCCTCCACATATTTAGCACTGTTAGTGTGGGCGAGTGGGCCGTGAGGCCCACACAACCCCTTTTTCTCTTTTCCTCTTTTTTCCTTTCTTTCTTTATTTGTGTATGTACTGTTTTAGCCCTAGTTCTAGTAAATATATAAACTCTCTCTAATTTAGGAGAGTAAGTTTTGCTGCCACAACATGGTATCAGAGCAGATTAAAAAAAATGAAAAAAAAAAGAAAGGGAAACAATAATTTTTTTTACTGTTCACACGACTTTTCTTCTTTCTTCCTCCTTCATTCTTCTTTTCCTTTCTTCCTTCTTCTTCTCCCTTCTTCTTCTGCTGATCGCAAACTTCTTCCAACCGTGAGGTAGTGATCTCGCTACCTCTCGATTGTTTGCGGCTAGTAGTTTAGGGCTTCTCGATTTGGGGCTTTTCGATTGTTGATGGTACTCGATTAGGGCTATTTAGAGTTTGGTTGGATTCGGTTTTCTTCATGGTGCTCTCTGTTTGAAGATTTGATGCGATTTTTGTTAGTGAAGAATTTTTTCTGCCTACCGGAAGGGTAGCTGTTGATCGCGATTGCGATTTGGAGGGGTGCGAATTCCCCCTAGTTTACTT
>JAUPMG010000011.1:3253981-3272654 GCA_031762675.1 Pachysandra terminalis
TAGTTTTTTGATGGAATTTTGATCCCAACTCCTAGATGAGCATAATTGAGGCCTAAAACATCAAAATATGCAAAAACAAACAGTCCCTTAATCAAGAACATTAGTTAAGGGGGTTAGGGTTGATGTTATAGTGTTGAGCTGTCAATTCCAGTTGTACAAAAAGTAATACATCCAAATAAGCAACAAGCACAAATATTTTTTATTGTTTTTTAATATTTTTAAATATTTTATTTGATTTTTGCTATTTACAAAATATAATTATGCAAAGAATAAGTTGATGTTTTATTTTTTTTCTATAATTTTTAATAACTTTTGTTTATGTTTTCATAATTTTTATATGATTTTTTTTAAATATTTTTTTAAAAAAATTAATTTTTTTTCCCTCATGTCGTGAGACATGTCGCGAGATGTCACAACATGTCGCGCGACATGACAGTAAAAGGGAAATCTAGCGATTTCCCTTATATTTCGACGACATGGTAAACACTGGGGCACAAAACCACCACAGGAGCCCATCCATAGTTGGCAATACTTCCAACCACTGAACTAGCGCTCCATAATTCTCTGACATCATCTCCACCATCATCGTGATTGGTAGGGCAATCACGACTGCTAATTCGAATCCCTTCGCAACAACCACCACTCGACCCACCGCCATCAGGTCCACTATCATTCCTATGCGCAATCAGACCAGACCGATATACTACCAATCCCAAATTTCTCAGATAAGTCCATCCAATGTTCGGGGGTTACCTGATATATGGTCCTTGTGGGTGGAGTCATGTATCCGGAGTTTACCCTGTCCCCACTAAGTGTGATCGGGGCTTCCAAATTACCAAAAACAAAATTGTCATAAGGGCCTTCAGGGAAAAAAAGAGTGCACTGACTGGTGTATTTAGCAAAGGACGAGAATTTTATGAAGGAACCTCTTGTGTTCTTCCTGAGTTCCAGCATCAACGCTCTACCAGCAACACGCAATGAACCTAACACACCAAAACCTTCTTCTCTTTGACACAATGCTTCCATCTTTCAACTGAACCAGTCCACCTCTTCTCCTTGAAGAATAAGCCAACTAGATAATACTCCACATCTTTATTTTATAAATTTTTTATCGATAACGAAAATTTTATTGTATCAGAAGAAAGAGAAAGAAGAATGTACAGAGATAAGCTGAAAAACTGGAAAAAAACAGGTCTGCTCCAAAACATAAATGAATAGACCCACAAAACTCTCCACGATAATCAGTAGAACAGCTACTACTTCCACAACACCCCTAATTCCCAACATCTAATAATGTTCGACCTCAATAAATCAGTGAACTCAGGGAGAACAGCAACCCATGAAGATGCTAAACTCACAATAGAATCGATGAGAGCCCCCAAAGCTAACACGCCGAAACCATCTTCTCTTCTCCGAAAATCCGCGAAACCTTCAAAGCTAATCTCTTACCTTCGATTCGAGCACTCTTACGCACAGCTCCAATGGCCATTCCCCTTGCCTTCGGCAACTTGGTATCAAGTAAAAAGTAATTACAGACCTTTCAATACAAATGTCTTACTTTCATTATATAGTCATACTATTTTATAGATCTAATATACTATAAATCTCAAAACTTTTAGTTTTTTATGAAATATCCTTGTAATTTATAGTTTTTAATTTTGAAAAGTATAACATTGAATTTATAGGACCGGGCTTGGTCACACATAAGTAATGTTATATTAGGGTGCAAGCCTACCCGAGCCCGTCCAAGCCCAGCTCGTTGCCACCCCTAGTTCATGGGTTGGATCATAAATTGCTGGCTCTAGGCCATTGTTATCTCTTGGCTCTCCAAGTCCTGTATTTGTTATTAGAAACTTGCTCATGCAGTTTGTCTAGCTAGATATTTGGCATCAGAGATAAACCTCTTGTTCACTAAGGTGCCTAGGTCAACTAACAACCTAGTTGATAAAAAACCTGATCAACTAGATAAGAGTAGAGTGACAAGAGAATTCATGTTCATGAATACTTTGCTGATGAAGGGAGGGTGGATAATTCGCCCTTGTGTAGTATAACTTGTATCCATTTGTATTATATATTTTTTTCCTTTGTTAGGAAGCTTCTTTGCCCATTTTGTCTCTTGCTCTTTGATTTAACAAAGCCCTTCGTTAATTAGCAAAAAAATCATAAAGGGTTTCTGAGGCTCAAAACACTATGTTAGGCATTAAACTTTTACTACTAGTTTTGAGGTTTATTAGGTTGAAAATAGACCTCAAAAAAGCCCAATGGTACAGATCGATCACCTGAGGTAGTGATTCTTCTAATGGCCTGTGGTTGAGGAAGCCCAATGTGATAGAACATTTAGAGGATATATCTAGGGAAAAAGCCCTGTGGTACAGCCTAGTTTATTCTGAAGCAAAAGAAACCACCATCTCATTGGCCTATAAGGTTGAAAGTAGGAAAATACTATCTTTCTCCTTTATTTGTTTTTTGTTAAAAGAACTCATTTATTTACTAAAAATATAATAGTAAAAGTAACACTTTTGGAAAGAAGAGAGGTTAAGAATAAATAATAACAATAATACAAGATGAAACAAATAATAACCTTCTTATGCAAAAGCTTTTTCCAGTTGAAGTCAACTTTCTCATTCAGCTCCCAGCCATAGTTTCTTGCATCCTACAAAATAAGTCACAAATAAATCAATACATGCATATAGCTACTAGCAAAGCAACAAACTAAATCAGATATATTGAATCAATCTTGATGTGGACATATATCCCATCATAAGCATTGGAGAAAAGAAAATAGTTAGAGAAACGAAAATCAATACAGATGTCCATATCAAATGGAGAAAGGGAAATTTATTCAATTTTCCACAACAATTAAGGAAAGAGGAAAGCTCCAATCATTAAAGAAGCTCCATTGTTGTGGCATAAAATAGGACTTAATAAATATTTATAGTGTAGAAGGGATTTTATATGTGTTTGTTACAAAAATCAAATTAAAAGTAAAGATAAGATAAGATAAAGGAAAGCAGGTTAAGATGGTTTGGGCATCTAAAGCGAGACCTATGGAAGCAATTGTGAGAAGATGTGAGGAAGTACTCACTAAAGGATTCAAAAGGGCAAGAAAAAGACCAAAAAGAACTTGGATGGAGTCGATCCGAAAGGATTTGGATACCCATAATCTGACTGAAGATATGGTTTTTGACGGATTAGCATGGCCGAACAGTATTCGTGCTCCCGACTCCAACTAGTTCAGATAGGGCATTCTGTTGTCGTTGTTGTTACTGTTAGGGCTGTAAGTTTGGCCAGGCCCAGCCGACGCCCGTCGGATCCAACCCAAATAAGAGCCCAAGCTCGGGAGTTAGTTTGGGTTCGGTCATGGCTCATTTTTGAGCCCGAAGTTGAGTTTGGGCTGGGTTCAGACTGAAGTTTGTACAGCCAGAAAAACCCGACCCAAACCAACATATATAAAGAATACAAGAAATATATATCATGTTATATTACCTTTAGGAAATATAAGTTACTTCTTTTATTTTTTTTACTTTTTTTTAGCCTTTTCAATGTGGCATGAACAACACATATAAAGAATATAAAAACATATATATAACTTTATATTACCTTTACAAAAAATATAATTTTCTTCTTTTTTATTTCTTTTAGCCTTTTCCATTAATTTGGGCCGGCCCGAACTCAACAAATTGAGTTCGGGCTGGGTTCAGGCTCAATAGGTGTAGGTTCAGTTTGGGCCGGGTTGTGTTCAGGCCAACTGATTTTAGTAACTGTCAAGAACTCGGCTGCCCTACTTACAGCCCTAGTTGTTGTTGGTGTTTTTTTTTTTTTTTTTGAAAATTTTTGTTGTTGTTTTACAAAAAACTAGCTAAGAAGTAATTTTCTAAAAGTTAAGCCTATATTTCAGGAAAAAATGGCATACACTTCAAAATTCTATTGTCAATTTCCAAAAAGTCGTAAGATTTATTTTC
Organism: Pachysandra terminalis; assembly: GCA_031762675.1. Taxonomy (NCBI): domain Eukaryota; kingdom Viridiplantae; phylum Streptophyta; class Magnoliopsida; order Buxales; family Buxaceae; genus Pachysandra; species Pachysandra terminalis. The sequence goes on from JAUPMG010000011.1 coordinate 3,257,944, forward strand.
TTTATATCAAAATCATGACCAACACTATCACCATCACAAACACAATAGCTAGTGCCAACACCATCACCACTGCCTTAACACTACCAATACCACTATTTTGACTCCTACCATCACCACAACTATGACACCTGAAATGGTGTAATCAACACCAATACATCTGTCATTAACTTCTCTAGCGATGCTTCACCATCCACCATCTCCAATGGCACTAACAACTCTAATACCAACAAATCACCCCACCATGTCCACCACTTTCATCACAACACTAAGTGAAGAATTTATTTTTCTTTTTTATGTGTGCTATGGTCAATGGAGTCGCATAATATATGTATGGAGATTCAAAAAATCTTCCACGCACGATTCCTTCAATCCGAATATGAAAGTGAAAAATGCAGATTACCATCCATTTTCAAGCTCCCCAACAAACAACAAAAAATTGATTGTGAATTACATATTTTACCTAGGGAGGACGAAATAGAGATTTGAGATGGCTAGGACCTGTTGTTTGTCATAATCTGTTACTATGAGCATGTGTATCTTATTTTTCTTTTTTACTACTTTTAGTTTTTGAGTTTTGGATCACAGTTCGTGATCTTTTGTAAATCCTTGTAACCTATTTTGATGATTAATGAAATGTTGTTAATTATCAAAATAAAAAACAATGCCGAATATTAGTAAAAAAAAATACATGTAAACTTCTCCATATTCTGGAATATAAATCTTAAGTTGGTCCTATCATCTCTTATAGCAACATCGAAGCCAATGCAATCTCTCATCACATTTTCCCATAGGGCAAACACTTCAATTAAATGCACTCAAATACCCACTTAAAGTAGATGTCTAATTGATGAGAATATCGTATCCCAACAAGTTGTGGTTGGTAACATAATCATATTTCTCTCCATCACAATCTATCAAAAACCATATCTTCTTGGACCAACTCCATCCACGTTCTCTTTCGTCTTCCCCCCGCCCTCCTAGATCCCTCAATGTATATCTACTTCCACCTTCTCACAATCACCTCCCCAGGTCTTCGTTTTACATGCCCAAACCTTGTTAACCTACTTTCCTTTATCTTATCTCCTGTCCAGGCGACACCTAGACCATCTCAATTATGTTCACTACTTACTTCCCACAATTTTTTTTTTTTTGATGAATAAAAAATAATGCATATGGTGTTTCTTAGTTTCTCAGCATTCTAACTATGTGACGAGAATATCATGTGGCAATATAATTACTTTAGAGCAAGTTCTATTGGTGTAAAGGACATACTTTATTGTCTGTAAATGCTATTGGGAATTATCCTAACACCTAAAATTATATAAAACAAATGAAGATATACAGTTATCAGCCATGACGAACTCAAACAAAAGTGTACATCACACGTGTAAGGCATGAAAACGTCAGCCACTGGAAGAAGTATAGGGGCTTGTGGATGTACATAGAAAAGCTTTGTTAAGCTTGAATGTAAATAATTGGGAATGTATGATAATAAGTAATGTAGGCTAGGGTCTAAAAATAGTAAAAAGGACTGAGGTCATATTGTAATAAATAATATATACTAGGGCTAAAGAGCAAAATTACTAACACTTACATGGACTATATCTAGTTTTTATGCATGACACCTAGCACCACATGCATGACAGATAACACCTACATGCATGACACCTAGTAATTATGCATGACACCTAGCACCTACATGAATGACATTTAAGACCTGCATGCTTGACCTGGACACCTAATAAGCCTTTTCATTAATGTGTTGAGACATGACCCCAGTTAGGACACCTCATGCTGTTAGTTAACCTATTTAAGAACCTAAAACATGAGAGAACTAGGACAATTCTTGTGAGCCATGGAAGCTAGATTGAAAAGATGAGGAAGGTGAGGAGAGAAAGAGATGGAAAATAAAGGAACTTGTTCATTCATATTCAAATTTGCTGGATAGATCACTTACAAAAAAAAATTGCTGAATAGATTAAGGATTGACATGTTGGAGTGATTGCAACGTTAAGTACCTAAACTATGTTAATTGGTTCTGAATTCAGATTTCTCTTTGGAGTTTAGAGCTTATAAATATTTCAACCCTGAATTAGGTTCTCTCTGGATTTTTGAACTTCAAGATATCTAAATTCTGATTCATGGTTTCTATTTGGATTCTCACCATCTAAATATTTGAATTCTAAATTGAGGTTTCCATATGGAATTTTGAACCTTTAAATATTTGAGGTTTAAACTTTGAAATTCATATATGATCTGACTTTGAAATCTGATACGATTAGACTTTTGAATCTGATACGATCTGAATGTCAATGCCAATGGCGAGATTGAAAGGAATTTCATGTGATATAATATATATATATATATGCGCGCGCGCGTGTGTGTGTGTGTGTGCGCGTGTATGTGAATGATGTTTTAAAGGATTTATCTGAAAAGAATACCATACCAATGGGAAAATTTCTGGACCCTTCGCCAAGTGGTAATGTGGTATATATAACCTCATCTGAGCAATGAGGATATCTGTCCTATACTGACAGTTGTGAGCCTTTGGCCTGACATCGGTGAGGATATCTGTGAATTATCTAGACCTCCTTTTGATTATTGGAATTACCATAAGCCTTGTGTCGGTATGAGTCGTTAGCTTTGCTTCGGCTATCATTGGGGGTTGGCACTTGGTATTTAGTGCCATTTAGCTATATGGTAGTCTGGGCAGTTATATGCGTGCCCGATTATTTTAATTTTTCACTTTTTTAAGAATTTCTAACTTTGGTAGTTCATCATGGAAATTGTTTCATCGATCCGCATCATAAATTTTCAGCATACGAATTTTTTTGAAATATTGGATTACATAATATGTTTTAAATGAACCCTAGCTCACTCTTATTATTACAATTTTTACAGCATAACTGGGCATCATGGTGGTGGCACCTCTTTTTTCATCTAGTGGACTTGAGATTGAGTATTTTGTGTTCTCAAGGTATAGTATCAAATTTGGATAGGTTATGTTTTCTGATATTTAGATTTGGCTATTACATATAATATCTATGATTGTTTGTTCTCTTTTAGCTTTGCTTTGTTCAATCATATGGTTTGTTTAATAAGAATTAATTTTGAAGGTACTTTTGTAACCATAGTTGATCGGCTACGATAGTCACTACTTGGGATGCGGACAAGTCCAGGTCTGGGGTGGTGACATGATTTGCTTGGAGAAACTAGAAAAATAAGGAGCAACATAATGAGTGGTGGATCGGAATAAACTAAATACGTGATTCTTCAATATGTGCCACTTAGATAAGGTGAATGCCACCACCTGCATGGGAGTTGACCATGCAAGCCTTACAGCCTAAAAATTGGCTACAAAAGAACTACAACAAAACTGCCAACCAGTAAAGCAAAACCTCGATACCTTTTCTAGAGCAACCCGTTGCTACAAGGAGAATGGTGCAGTTATTGACATATTTTCCAACAATTCAAGTAGAAGGAATCAATCAAAACCAAACTTCTTTCTTAATTTGAGGACTTGAAGATATTCAAAGAATTTAAGAGTCTAAATAATCCAAGAATTAGAGGAAAGTTGATTCTTGAGTAAAAGGCAATTTTTGGCCCCATTGTTAATCAAATGTATACTTTCTTGTATCAATGATATTACCAATCAATGAACTGGAGTTTAGAGGGGTCCATTATGTGTTAGCTACCTCTAGATTAGGTAACTTGTAAATAACTTAGATATATTCACTAACTAAAGAAGCATTACTACGCTTTCTCATAAATTGGAGATCTTTCTCCTAAATCTTTTTTTTCTTCTGATAAAAGCCAACTTTACCAATAAAAGAAAATAACTGTCAATAAAGAACCATAAATTTTTCTACATGTTCACCAAAACCTCACAAATTCATTTTATGTAATTTATGATTTAAAGCACAATCTCACCGCAAGTTCACCTCCAAAAGATGCTCCATACACCAAAATCTTTTTGGGAACGCAGCCACGAATAACACACCTACAAAACAGATGTAAGGATAACATAATAGCATTTTATGTTAGTTCTAGAAGTTGCACTATTCAATCAGCTGATATACAGACATTTATGGGAAAAAATCATTTTTAATGAATACTAAGAAATTTTATTAAACATAAAGGGCAATCCTATGTACATAAACAGTATACAAAAAGTGATAGCAGAAAAGGGTGGGGGTGGGGGTGGGAGGTGGGGGAATGACCAGGGCTAAGCTTACAAAAAAGCGGCAGAAAAAAAAAAGGCAATGGTATTACATTTGCTGAAAGAAATTCATTTCAATTTTTAGGGTATCTGAATTAGAAGTATATTTCCTCTTTAAGCAGCGCACCTCCTTATAGTTAACAATAATTTGATTTTTGTATCAGGAAGGAGATGAAACTTGACAAGACATTGACAACATGAAAGAACCTACTTCCATTGAGAAGTATAGTGACATGTCATACTTAAAGAAAGTTTAGGTTAACCAAAAAGTGGTGCAGAAAAGCCAGTTGGAGTAAATATGATTTCAATAAATCAAAAGAAACTTGGAACCTATCACACAAAACTACAAACTGAAATGAACAAGAAAAAATAAATAAATATTGCAGGGTAGACAACTGGAATGCCCAGTCACAACTTACGTTCCACCAACTCCTCCAATGACTTCTGAGCTGATAGGGTGAAATGGAAGCTCACAAATTGCGACCTTGCAACATGATTCCCAGAGATGGTTAGTGCAGAATTAAACATAGATGCTTTCAGTAGAGAAGAGAATAAAAGGCATGGAAATAACTATGAGATGATACAACAATAGAATAAATAAATCGGATAATTAATAAAAAATAAAGCCCTAATCAGCAATTAGGAGTGGAGGGGGGAAGTAGTTAAAGACTTGAGAAGGTCAACTATATACATGCAAAAACGATTTATTAAAGGTATATTTAAGAACATTCTTCAATGCATAAAGCACTATGACCTCATTGTAAAGAAGTAAACTAAACAACGAGTCTAAAATGGGGGTGCAACTTGGTTCAATTTGGTTCGGGTTGACATCAATCAAAAACCAAACAACCAAATTCAGAACCAACCTCCCCATTTCAAAAACCGAACCGAGTTGAAATGGAAAACCCAAACCAAATTACAATTTCGGTTAGGTTTTGGTCACGTTAGTACAATACTTTTTAAGAATTACATCATATATATATATATGAAATATCATGTATCATATATCATACATAAAATAAAATAAATCATATATGGTTAAAATATAAACTGATAATTCACTTTGAATAGGTTTGATTCGGTGGTTTAGAGGTATATAGACTAATGTTTGGGTTTTGATTCAGTTCAGTTTAACCGAGACTTCAATCCAAAACCATACCGATAATAATTCAGCTTTATAATTTCATAACCAAAACCGAACCAAATATCTAGAAACCCAACCCAAACTGAACCAAAGTCGATTTCGGTTGGTCGTTTTTTGGGTTGAAGCAACCCAAGTGCCCCTAGTTTTAATCAGCCTTTATGCTGGTTGCAACAGAATTAGATTTCAAATAAGAAAACAAAATAGAGTTAGATTTCAAATAAGAAAACAAACTAAGCCCCATGTTTTCTTTTCTCTTTTTTAAGGACAACAGCAAAACATGTGCAATTATATTTCCCAGTGGCTTTCAATTACTTTTACAAACACATGGTGACAAGATATAATGCATGTTTTATATTTCTCCTTTAGAATCAGATAAGCTAATAAAACCAAACAGAAAAACATTTAACTAATGTTAGTATAATAACAAACACTGCAAACTATATTGGAAAATTTGGGAATTACCTTAGCTCCAAAACCAGCTGCAGTTCTGGAAGCACGAACCCCGCCACTACCAGCTCCAATAACAAACAGATCAAAATCATAGTGTGTCTCTTCATTAGAGCTGCTCAATTCGCCATCAATAAGCATCTTTCTTGACATGATTACTGGATTAATTATACTGAACAAAAAGCATATAGAAAATAACCACATCAAAAAATAATAACAAAACCCGTAAGAAATTATGGAACCAATAGCAAATTTGGGCAATAAACTTATTTCAATTACAGTGATGATTGAAAGATTATCATACTAAAAAAATCTACTTTAAATATCGACTTCTTTCTGAATCTTCAACACAACAAAAAAAAATTACAAATTCATCATAAATTTGAGGAGTGATCGACACATCAACTTTATGATCTCTTACGAGAAAGTGGAAACTAAAAACACTAAAAAGAAAGGAAAAAAAATGTGAACTGAATTGCATAATTTTTTTTTTTCTTTTATAAACTCTTTCTATTGATAATAGATGAAATAGCTTTTCAACAGCGAATCTCACTTTTGTGCATTTGAATATAGATCATCAAAGAGGATTGAATGATTATCATACTAATCGAACTAGCTTAAATAAATACATAAATCCGAATCTTCAAAGAACCACAAAAGTATAAATTCATCAAAAATTCCTTCATAAACCGATGGAAGTCAACTTCAAGATCCTTAGCCTAGAAATTCCAAAAAAAAAAAAAAACGGTAAAAAGCAACAGAGAATATATATAAGTAAATAAATAAAACTACTCTTCTCTTCAAATTTGGTTTTTTCAATGAAAATCAGATCAAATGGCGTTTGAGCTGTGAATCTCACCTTCGTGAGATTATTGATCAGAACAGGAATTTGTTCTTGAGCTTTATCTTCTAGGGTCTTGAAGCGAGAACAAGAATAATAAGAACGCTTGATGAGGAGACTGCCACGATGAGATTAAAAAGAGAAGAAGAGGAGAGAAAGACGCTTTTATTATCTTCTTTTCGTCCTCTTTTCGACTCCTACGGCAAAGTACAGTCAAAGATGTAACAACGAAAATGCCACTTTCGGACCTTAGGATTCATCTTTAAATACTTGGTGGGCAGTAGCCCAAATCCTTTGGGGCCGTAGAACTTTAATCAGTCAAAGCAACTCTTGTCATGACTAGGGCTGACAATTTAGGCGCGGCCCGAATTGGCCCGATTAGCTCGCCCATTTAAAATCGGGCTTAAGCTTGGTTTTAGGCCCGGCCGACTTGCCAAGCCTGAATTTCTAAAGCCCGCTTTAATTAGGACCGAGCTTGGTTTACTCGTATTTTAGCCCAGCTCGATGTTACCTTTAACTTTTTTAGGGTTTTTTTTACTTATATGCATTTGGTTTTACACCTTAATTTTTTTTAGCCGTTTCTTCTTCTCTTTAGAGCAGCCGAGCAAATCGGGAGCAAGGAGAATATGCAACTTCAACTTTAAAGTTCGAACCCCATTCTTCAAGTTCACGAATCCATGTACCTCTCTCTCTCTCTTTTGTAAACTTGTAGTCCTCTCTCTCTCTCTCTCTACACATTACATGTTTTCAAGACCTACAACTCTTCTTTTTTTTAAACTTCACCTCCACTCGGTCACTTTTGCACCACTCCTCTCTCTCTCTCTCTCTCTCTCTCTCTCTCTCTCTCTTCACTTTTGCACTACTCTCTCTCTCAATCTCTCTTCCTTCTACACATTACACGTCTGCAATACTTACAAGGCTGCAACTTTTTTTTTTTAACTTCATCTCCACTTCGTAGTGCATATATTTTTTTTAAACAATTTTATAAAACTGGGTTAAATTGGCCGGGCTCGGGCTTTCAAGTTCATAACAGAACTAGGCTTGGGATTCACTATTAGGCCCAAAAACGAGGTCGGTCTGGGTTTGGGCATGCATAACATCCTTGTACCTGTGTTAAGCTCGGCCCGGCAAATTGCCAGCCCTAGTCATGACACGTTTCAAAATAAAATTGAAAGGATAACTCATTTTTAATTATACCTTTTGAGAAAAACTTAAAGTCAGTAATGTTTTTTAAATGTTAATAAAATTGGTTGAGCGTTTTCAAAATATTTTAAAACGAGTGGTCTTGCACTGTAGCAGGACCACTCCTTCCCAAAATGCCATTTTGCCCTATTTTCGGTTTTTTTAATACAATTGAAATTGGAGGAGAAATGTCTATTATACCCCACTTTAAAAAACATTGAAACGAACAAGTTTTTCCCTCCCTCCTCTCTTCTCCATTTGTTTTCTTCCTCTCCTCCCTCATCAGTTCATCATTTTCTTTGGGATTACAATATTATCCTACCTTCCCTTCATTTCTCCTCCTTCCTTTAGGTTAATCTCCATCTCCTTCCCTTCATTTTGCTTTTCATTGTTTGTCTTTGGTATTACGGTATTGCCCTGTCTTCCCTTCGTTTTTCCTCCTCCCTTTAGGTTAATCTCCATCTCCTTCCCTACATTTTGTTTTTCATTGTTTGTCTTTGGATCGATTGAATGAACTGATTCGTTGGCGTTAGGCTTTTGTCCTTTGTTAGGATTTGGTTGTTGAGATTAGGGTATTGTTGGTTTTGGAGGTATTGTCCCTTTTAGAATTTTCTGCTTCATCGATGGTTCTCGCATTGCTTGACCTAATTATCAATTTCAGGCTCAATCTAACCAAGGTATGAATTTTTTTTTTTAATAATTTTTTTCTTCACAATTGTAGTTAATTTTGTTTCGTAATTGTAGGATCTTGCTTCATAATCGAAACATTTTATTTTCCTCTAAGCAAAGTATTTTTTTAATCAGTAATCAATTAACCAGTATTTGACCTTAATTACTCCCTGGTAGAGTTTCCATTGAAGTGGATGCTTCTAATCAATTAGCCATTTTATTTTCCTATAAGCAACATACTTTTTTTTAATAAGTAATCAATTGACCTCTATATGGCCTTGATATTATAATGCTCAAAGTTCTGAGGTTGCTATCTCATGCAATAAGCAACGTACTTTTTTTACATAGTTTCTTCTATTGATAATATGAATATGAGTGGTATTAAGTATCAATGTATGTAATTTAGACTCAGTGCCAGATTACATCAATAAACATGGGATTAGTATGAAGATTTGTATTGGTAATTAGCTAATGTAATAGCATTTATAGTTTTAGGTGGTTATTTTTGGAAAAGGTAAGTTAAAATTTTGTATTATTAATATCAATAATTTAAATAGTTTATGTAATAACCCAAACAAAACATTAGGGGTTAACATGTAATTGATAAGAAATTAGGGATTAATTTAAAATTTTAGTAATTTTTGTATAGTTTGACTTTGACTGATTGTGATTAGTGGATTGTACAATAAGGAAACTGCATGTGTACAACACAAACAATCTCAACTCCTAAAGTTGAAACATGTGGCTTGGATTTTGCAGTAACTTACACTTCCCAATCAATGGCTGAGATTAAAAGAATAAAAGTTAATGAGATTCTCTCTACAAGTTAGAATAGAAACAATTCAAACAAAAGCTATGCTTCTAAAAACAGATCAATTAGAAGAAAGTAATATAAGAAACAAACCCACATGGGTTGGAAAATTCATCTAAGGGCTGAGAATTAAAATATCCAACTAAGGGCTAAGATTAAAAGTTAATAGCTTCTAATAATAGTCTCTAAGTGTCTGTATAAACACAAGACCATTAGGAGGTTAATTCATTGCTTGAAGAAGAAAAAGAAGAAGAGGAAAACAAGAGTTGTGATTCTCTGCACCAAACTTCTGACCAAGGTAAGTATTCAAGTGTAGCATTATTTATGATTTTAATAGGAGCATTGTTGTTTTTCATTGTGCATGAAGTATTTCAAAAGCTTTTCTTTTTTTCCAAGTTTTAATGGTAGGAGATGGTAAGGTTGTTTTAAAGTATTGATTTCTATGATCTATTTATTAGGTTTTGTTCGAAATTCAATTGTAACCAAGGTTACTTAAGAGTGTTTTATGATTAAAGTTGAAGAGGTATGAGAAACATTGACTTTTGTGGAGACCTCGAGGTTCGGCAACCTCCTCGGCATGCTGAACAGACCACCGAACCAACCCAGAATGCTTCGGCAGCCTCCTTGGCTTACCGAAGGGCAACAGAACGTAACGGTAAGAAAATTTGAATTCTGGAAAAGCTACCGAAGGCCTACCGAGCACCACAGACATATTTTTGACTTGCTTGAAAAGCTACTGAATCTAACACCTCGGCATACCAAAAACCTACCGAATTTGACAGTTTGACCAAACCCAGAAACCCAATAGGGATTTGGTAGACTATTCGGCATACCGAAGGGTCCAACGAGACCTTACCGAGCCTGTTCGGCAGACCCTGGTCTACCGAGAATCCCCAAAGTATGTTGTTTGATCTGAAATTTTATAGACATGCTTATTTTGGCTTGATTAGATTGAATATCATATTAGTTTTTTTCAAATTTAATTATCTTATATGCTCACTTCTTCATTGATTCTATTTGCTATATTTTGGTGAGCATGCTTGACATAATTTCATATTTCATGATTATTGAATGCCACCATGTTAGTTAGGTTTATTACACATTGTACATATGATCTGATTGATTAATTAATGAGCACATTCTCAGATGCACATCATTGGCTTCATGACCGTTGATTTGGTCTATAAGCATTTACCCTTGTATGTGAATCCATATTTTGGATTGGAAGGATTTAAAGAGTGAATTTATGATCTAGAAATCATAATTACGGAGAAGACTTGTATTTTCTGTGTTGAGGGACTAGCTATCCCAAAATACCTATTTTATTGTCCTATGGACCATTATTGAGTGAATTTGTTGGTTATTGATAAATAGTGATTCCTTGAGGAGATTTCACACTTTGTATGTCTTGGATATTTTTCCCTTGATAAAAAATAAATGGGAGAATTGTGCTCTCTAGGTCGAAGCCCCTTAAAACTATGATGTACACATAGAATATCTTATCTTTGAGAGTGGCCCTGTAATGGGGGGATGGTTCGTTAAGACATCTTGCTCAAAGACAAATTGATCATGTGGGAACTTATGTTATGAATATACCTAACAGCTGCAATGCATATTAGATATTGTTTGATTGATCACACTTGATGATTATACATGATAGGTGCACAATATGTATTATTAAATCTTAACCTCATGCATATATACTTCACTTGCATATCTAACACTTATCACATATTGCTCACATTCATCATATATTACTCACTGATTTTCTGTTCATATGAATTACCATTGGAGAGTAGCATTGTCCCTACTTCAATTATAAGTTTTGTTAGAATTTTTTATTTACTAAGCTAGTGTAGCTTACGCTTTCGAGCACAACATATTTCAAGACCTATAGTCAATACAAGGATGCTGTGAAGATATTAGTCAATACTAGGATTTTATTTGATGATTTTAGTAGAACTTGTAGTAGGATTTATTTGAAGTAATTCAGTACTTACTAGGTCGATTTTCAATAGTTAATAGGGATTGATTTGAAGCATGAAACTAAAGGATGTTATTTTATTTTTCCACTGCCATGTTATGTTTGTTTTGGATGTAATAGCCATACTTCGATTATATTTTCAATATTATACAAATTCTCAGATTTTATTTTATGACTTTGGCTATGTATTATTTATCCACTCCCATTTGGATATGGGGTGAGAGTTACAACTTAAACTTGGGGACTCCATTGAGATTTCCAGGTTTGGTTCGTGACAGTTTATTGTATCGATAAATGAATATGAGTGGTAGTAAGTACCTATGTATGTAATTTAGACTCGGTATCAGATGACATCAATAAACCGGGGAGTAGTATGAAGATTTATTTCGCTAACTGATATAGTAGCATTTATAGTCTTAGGTGACAGTAGTATGGTTTGGATATTTAGCCAACCCAATTTGTTCAGATTAATTTTTGTTGTTGGATTGCAATAGCAAGAGATTCAACAGTACTTGTTAATCTGTGTAAGAAGAAAGAGATGAGAAAGGGGCTATATGAAGTAATTGGATCTGATAGTCTTGTGATATTAGTCAGTAAGAATTTGAGTGGATTTCTTTGTGTCTTGTGTTTTGATTCTGAGCATGGTGGTTTTTGGTTGGCAAAAAATCTATTGATGTGCTGACTTGGTTATCTTGGATTTGCTATTTCGACTTTGGTCTTGCCCTTATTAGGATTTCCTATTTCGACTTGCTTGATTCATGTCCCATGTGCCATAGTGTAGCTTGTTTTTCTCAATTGTAAATTCTACTATATTATCTGTGTTATTAATGATAATTTCCTCTCATTTTCTTATCCTTTTTTTTTCAGCATTATAAAATACAATGGTTAAAAAGGTATCCAGGTCAAAAGATTCATCGACAGATGCTAGTACTTCGCAGAAGGCTAGAAATTCGAATGCTTGGATTTTATATAAGTAACTATATTCTAGTAAAAAAAAATTTAAATTAATGGCATGCTTAGGTTCTTGTTCAATGACTATTGTCTTATCTCGTGTTAATGCAGCCAAGATTTCTTGAAACCGCACATGAAAATTAGTAAGGGCTTAAGAGTGGGAAATAAATTGTCAAATGTTAGTTCTGCTTTCTTCACAATTTTTTATTACGTAAATAATTATTGAACGTTATAACAAACATGTTTTTTCTTGTTTGATTCAGATTACACGCCAGGCAAGTTTGTCTTAAAAATGTTTACCTGCTGAAGAGAATGAGAGATTTGTTAATATGGCCGCTGCTGAGAAGCAGGCTCATGTCGGAGTTGGTCCCACACGTGCCTCTGCCACGAAACACAAACAGGTTAAAGTGTTTTATTTTATTTTATTTTCTTTGTTTGCAAAGGTACGTTCCATTATAATAAATTATTACTGATGTAGCTTTGTGTATATGTTGCCTAATATTTGATTTCGTTCTTGTTTATTTGTAGGGTGCTATATCTTCGAGATGATCTCTCGGTTGATTTGTTAAGTTGGTACAAGATTTAAATTTAAATGAGGCCCAAAGAGATTTGATACGTAACATAGGATTTGGTAGGCTGTTAAGCCTACAATGTACTATGATTCATAGGTCATTATGTTTATGGTTGGTTGAGAGGGTAGATACGATAGAGAAGCACAACACCTTAGGATCAAACAAAGTAATTATGTTTGATCCCAGTGATGTTGAGTTTATCATGGGATTGCCGTCCCTTGGTTTAGATGTCGACAAATCGGGAGGTCTGACTTTGGAGTTAGTGGTCATGTACAATAGTTTTGAAGTAAGGAATGGTAGTATTAGTCTTAATTTTTTGGAGGAGAGATTAAAGACACCGCTGTCAGACGATGAATTCTTAAGATGTTTTTTCCTTTTCGCTATATGTACTATTGTTTGTCCATCAAGTTCACTTGATGTAAGTTCATATTTTCTTGCTTTGTTATTGGATGTAAAAAATCGGGGAGTATAGTTAGGATAAATTTTTGTTGGACAAACTCTTGGTCCACGTGAAAGAGTTATAGAGTAGAAAAAAGAAAGGCACCAGTGATTGCCTGCTCTTTTTACAAGTAATATTAAGTTATGTTATGGATTTTGTTACTATCTTTTAAGTTAGAAACACCTTTGCATTCTAAGTCTTTTTGTTTGTGAGACAGATGATTTATTATGATCGAGTGGTTATCGGAGGCTCCTTGCCAAACAATTTGACACCACACATGGCATTCTGGATGGATGAGACAGTTAAAAGTAGAGACAAGGAGGAGAAGTGTTTGGTAGGATACGGGCTTGGTTGGGTAAGCTATTCTCATGGCAACATTATATTGTTATGAGACTTTATGTTTTAGAAACACCTTCATATGTATTCTAAATTGGACGAATTGCTCATTTCAAGGAGAAATGGTGACCCCCATTTTGAAGATCCCATCGAGAATGTGGATGTAAATAGTGTCTACCTTGGCCGATTCTTCAATGATGTCGATCCCGTGAGTATTTCATGCATTTCATTTGAAACACCATTAAGGGAAAATTGAGTTTTAGTGGACCTTTTTGTAAGTATATAAAATTTAGTTTTGCTTTTTGAAACATCATAAAAATGATTATACTTTTTAAAAAAAAATTTGAAAATAGTGGTGGTACACTGTAGCACGAGCCCTCGTTCCAAAACTACCCTTTCTAATTTAAGAAGCAAGTAAACTAAATTGTTTTCTTCAGATTTATTCATTCGACGAATTGTGGTGCAACCCTGTACAGTAGCTGGTGCACCTCTGCCCACTAGGTGGTGCATCCTTGCACCACGAAGTGTGCAAGGGATGCCCAATTGGTGGTGCACCCTTGCACCAAGTGTGCAAGGGGATGCCCATTGGGTGTTGCATTGTTGCCCACTAAGTGGTTCAAGGGTGCGCCACTAAGCGGGCATCCCTTGCGCACTTTTTGTTGCAAGGATGCACCACTAAGTGAGAAAGGATGCACCACTAAGTTGATAGGGATGCACCACCCAGTGGGCCTACCCTTGCAGATTGGGTGGTGCTAGGTTGCACCACCTATTAGGCATCCCTGCGCACTTGGTTGTGCAGGGATGCACCACTAAGCGGATAGGGATGCACAACCCAATGGACCTTCCCCTACGAATTTGGAGGGGCTGGACCACTCAATGGGAAGGGATGCACCATCCAGTGGGCAGGGATGCACCACCTAGTGGCCAAGGATGCACCACCCAATGGCATCCCATTTCACACTTGTTGGTGCAAAGATGCAGCACTAAGTGGGCAGGGATGCACCACCCAGTGGTCAGATGTGTTATTTAACAATAGTCATGATGAGAATCAACAAGCACCATTAAAGGATCCATTGCATGTTCCAGTTGGGCCTATTACTAGAGCAAGATCCAAGA
>JAUPMG010000011.1:3272754-3297546 GCA_031762675.1 Pachysandra terminalis
ATGGGAAGGTTTTAAATTCATGTGCTACCTTAGAGGGTTGAAGGATAAAATTAAGGTGTGGAACAAGGATGTGTTTGGGTGGATCTCGGAAAGAAAAAAACAAGTGTTGGCCGAAATCCAAAACATTGATAGAGTTGAGGAAGATAGAGCTTTAATGTTAGAGGAAAGGGAGTGTAGGAGAAAATGGAAAAAGGAATTAGAGGGTCTTTTGAAGAAGGAAGAAGTGAGTTGGAGGCAGAAATTGAAGATGCTTTGGATCAAGGATGGAGATGGGAACACTAAGTTCTTTCATAAGATGGCCAATTTCAGAAGAATTAAAAACAGTATCGTGATACTGGAGAGAGAGGGCAATGTGATTGAAGATCATAAGGAGATTGAAAAAGAGATTGTGGAGAATTTTCAAAATCTTTATAAATCTGAGCAGAATTTTTTTTTGAGGTTGATAATTTGGTGGGGCCTAGACTTGAAGGTAGTGTGACTGAGGACATGAACAAAGAATTTGAGGAAGAGGAAGTTAAGAAAGCTATTTGGGATATGGATAAGAATAAGGCTCTTGGTCTAGATGGTTTTAACATGGCTTTTTTCCAAGACTGTTGGGAGATCATCAAAGAGGACCTAATGAAAATGTTCAAAGAGTTTCACTCCAGTGGCATCATCAACAAAGCTACTAATGCTACCTTCCTTGATCTCATTCCCAAAATTAAAGGTTCCTTGACGGTGAAGGATTTTAGGCCCATTAGCCTTGTCACTATTGTGTATAAGATTATTTCTAAAGTCCTTGCTAATAGGTTGAAATTGGTGATAGGTCTAGTGGTGTCTAAAAATCAGAGTGCTTTTATTCATGATAGACAAATTATGGATAGCATTTTGTTTGCAAATGAATGCGCTGAGGAGTATAACCGCTTGAAGTTACCTGGATTGGTTTTGAAGTTGGATTTGGAGAAAGCCTATAATAGGGTGGAATGGGGCTTCTTGAAAAATGTGCTTAAACGGAAAGGATTTTTTGATAAGTGGTGCAGATGGATGAAAGGGTGTGTTAGCAACGTGCAATTTTCGGTCTGTCTTAATGGAGGGATATCTGGTCTCTGTCATTCTTCTAGGGGCTTAGACAGGGGGACCCTTTGTCCCTGTTCCTTTTTACTTTGGTGAGTGATGTTTTGAGTTGTCTCTTTACTAGGGCCGGGGACTGGTAAGATTCATGGTTTTAAGGTTGGACGCGATAAGGTTGAGGTGTCACACTTGCAATTCGCTGACTGCACTGATTTTTTTGGACGCTTCGAGGGAGAGCTTATTTTGGACTAAATGCCTACTTAGAATTTTTGAAATGATGTCTGGGCTCAAAGTTAATCTGGAAAAAAAACAGTCTTTTTGGTATTAATGTTGATGACAACATCATTCAGGAGGGAGCTAGGTTCTTAGGTTGTAGTTGGGGGGAGTGGCCTATGAAATACTTGGGTCTGTCTGTCAACGGGAAGCATAGGGGGGTTCAATTTTGGAACCCGTTCATTGATAAGATGGAACAAAGGCTGGCTACTTGGAAAAGGAATTATCTGTCTTTGAAGGGACACATCACTTTAATTCAGGCATCATTAGGAAGTATTCCCACTTATTATATGTCCTTGTTTAGGATGCCTGCTTCTGTTAGTAAAAGGATTGAGAAATTGCAAAGGGATTTTCTGTGGGATGGGGGCGATAAGAAGAAAGACCTCCTGGTCAACTGGGAGGTTGTTTGTAAGAGTAGAGAGGATGAAGGCCTAAACCTGGGAAATATTCAAATCAGGAACCGTGGTCTGCTGGGAAAGTGGCTATGGAGATTCAGTGTTGAAAAAGAGGCTCTCTGGAGGTCCATCATTGCTAGCAAGTACGGTGTGCACAATAACAGGTGTGATATCAATCAGGTGGCTAAAATCAGTTCGGCAAGCACGTGGCGGGCCATATCTGATTTGTTCCTTTCCTTTAGTCGGGATGTGAGATTCTCAGTCAACTCGGGTAATTCTGTTCGTTTTTGGATTGATCTTTGGTGTGGAGATTCTACTTTGGCCTCTCGTTTTCCAAGGATTTTCTCTATATGTATTCAAAAGAATTCTCTTGTTTCGGATACAATTAATTGGTCTCCTTCTAGGCTCTCTTGGAACCTCCCGCTTCGTAGAGACCCAATTGGGGCGGCTTTCGATGAGCTTATCTCGTTGTTTGAGTTTCTTAGAAATTTTGTCCTTTCGGAAAATTCTAAGGATTCTAGGGTGTGGTGTCTTGAGTCTAATGGGAAGTTCTCCACCAAATCTTTTCGTAATTCTCTGATGGCACCAGTCCTTCGTCTCCTCCTTTGTTCTCTCCTTCTTTGCTTTGGGGAGCTAAGGTCCCTCCTAAGGTTAAAGCTTTTGTTTGGACTGCCCTGTACTCTCGTATTAATACTGCTGATATCCTTTAGAAGAGGAGACCGTATATGGCATTATCTCCTCAGTTTTGCCCTATGTGCATGGCCCATGGGGAATCTGTGAATCATTTGTTCTTGGGGTGTAGTTTTGCTGGTCAGATTTGGAGATTTTTTGCTTCTTCCCTTGGTGTTGCATGGGTTGGACCTCGCACGATGAGAGATCTATTTTATCAGTGGCAGTTTCTAGGGCTTGGTACTTAAGGGAAGATAATGTATAGATTCCTATTTTATGCGGTGTTATGGGGTATTTGGATTGAGAGAAATAGGAGAATTTTCAATGGGAAAGGCAAGAAGCTGGAGGAAATCATTGACTCCATTATGGTTCTGATGGTTTCATGGGTTTGTTTTCTCCCAGAATTTAGAGATATTTCATGGACAGATATGATGAGAAGTTGGGAGACTGTGGCATACTTGTAGCCTGTATTGGGCATGTTCTTGATGTCTTGTACTAGTACTTGTATCTTTTTGTTCATTTTCTTTGTTTTTCTCTGTACTCTTTTCCTCTTTTTCTTAACAAAATTCGTTATTGATCAAAAAAAAAAAAAAGTAGTGCATGATCCAGTCCCTAGGTTAGGCATCCATCATAAGTAATTCTATAGTATGGCCTTTAGTCCTAGACCTTTTTTCTAGCTAGAGGTTTTTCATCAAGTCTGCAGTATTATTCCCGAATCTCACAAAATCAACAGTTATTGAACCTTTGTTTAATAACTCACGTATAACAAAATGTTTACGTCTAATACGTCTAGATTTTCCATTATAGTATTTATTTTGCACTCTGCTCAAAGCGGTTGTGCTATAACAGTGTATCAACACTAGAGGTACAGGCCTTTCCCATATAGGATAGTTAGATAAAAGGCTTCTTAGCTAACCTCCCTCCTCACTATCTGTGGCAAGTGCGATCAACTCAGATTCCATAGTAGACTTAGCTATAATAGACTGTTTCTTAGATTTCCAGGAAACAGCTCCACCCCCAATAGTGAAAACATAACCATTGGTGGACATGGAATCATTTGACAGAGTATTCCAGTTAGCATCGCTAAATCCTTCAAGGACCGCGGGATACTTTTAATAATGAAGTCCAAAATTTACAATTCTTTTAAGG
This sequence comes from Pachysandra terminalis, assembly GCA_031762675.1. Lineage (NCBI taxonomy): Eukaryota > Viridiplantae > Streptophyta > Magnoliopsida > Buxales > Buxaceae > Pachysandra > Pachysandra terminalis. The sequence continues at coordinate 3,276,291 of JAUPMG010000011.1, forward strand.
TACTTCATTACCTGTTTACAGCATTCCAATGTTCAAAATTGGGATTAGCTGTAAACCTACCAAGTACTCCAACAACATAAGCCAAGTCAAGTTAGTGCAATCAATAGCAAATCTCAAACTGCTAACTATGCTGGCATATTCTTTCTGATTGACACTACTTCTAGTATTTTTAAGCAATTTAATACTAGGATCAAATGGCGTACAAACCGGTTTACAATCAAAATAACCATACTTCTTTAAGATCTTCTCGACATAGTGGGATTGATCAAGTGAAATGCAATCAGATGATCTAGTGATCTTAATGTCAAGTATGACATTAGCTTCACCTAGATCTTTCATGCCAAAATTACTAGATAATAGCTTTCTGGTCTCTTCTACAACCCTTACGTTGGAACCAAAAATGAGTATAATATCATCTACATACAAACAAATCATGACATGAAAATTATTTGCAAATTTATAATAAATGCATTTATCACTTTCATTTATTCTAAAGCCATTATCAATCACAAATTGGTCAAACTTCTCATGCCACTGTTTGAGAGCTTTTTTTAGACCATATAATGACTCTACAAGTTTACAGAATTTAATTTCATTTCCAGGAGATATAAAACCTTCTGGTTGGTCCATATATATTTCCTCTTCTAAATCCCCATTAAGAAATGATGTTTTAACATCCATTTGGTGTATAGCCAAATTGTAAATAGATGCAACAACAATCAAGACTCTAATAGAAGTTATTTGAGTAATTGGAGAATAGGTATCAAAGAAATCTATATCTTCTTTTTGTTTAAAGCCTTTAGCAACTAGACGGGCTTATATTTATCAACAGTCCCATCAGGTTTAAGCTTTTTTCTTAAAACCCATTTACACCCAATGGTTTTGCAACCAGGGGGTAAGACAACTAATTTTCATGTTTCGTTAGACATGAGAGTATCTATCTCATCATTGACAGCTTCTCTCCAAAAATTAGTATCAGGAGATGAGAGAGCTTCGTCTAAGGAAGTACGATCTCCTTCTATGTTATATACATAATAATCTGGTTCAAACTCCTTAGTAATATTAGCTCTCTTACTCTTCGTAGGTTCTAATTCAAAACTATCTTCTTTAGTTCCAGAAGTAGAGGCTTCAGTAATCCTCATTGATACCGAGCCCCCACTATTTCTAGTCTTACAGGGAAACTTATCTTCAAAAAATTCAGTATCATTAGATTCAATCACTACATTATTTTGAAGATCAAGGAACCTACAGGCTTTACTATTTTTTGCATACCCAATAAATGCAGATTCAGTAGTTCTATTGCCTAGTTTCCTTCTTTTAGGGTATGGTAACCTCACATAGGCTAAGCAACCCCAAGTCTTAAGGTAACCTAAATTAGGCTTTCTATTTTTCCACAATTCAAAGGGTGTTAATTTAGTTTTCTTATGGGGTACTCGGTTAAGAATATAACAAGCAGTCAAAATGGCTTCTCCCCGTAAATTGAAGGGAGCCTCAGAACTCAATAACATAGCATTAGTTAGTTCAACTAGAGTTCTGTTCTTAAGTTCGGCCATTCCATTTATACATGGGGCTGTCACTTCATGTATAACTCCTAGGGATTCTACATAGAAATTAAATCCTATAGACTCGTACTCCTTACCTCTGTCACTTCTTAATCTTTTTATTTTCTTATTATGGTGATTCTCAACTTCTAACATAAAAGTTTTAAATATATCAAAGGCATCACTTTTATGTTTCATTAAGTATATATATGCATATTTAGAATAACCATCTATAAAAGAAATAAAATATCTTTTTCCTCCTCTAGTTAATAAGCCATCTAACTCACATATGTCAGAGTGAATACGTTCAAGTAATTCTGTATTTCTTTCTACACTCTTAAAAATTTTCTAGTTATCTTAGCCATGTCACATGATTCACATTTATCAAATAAATCATTACTAAGTTTAGGAATTAATCCTAAATCACTCATGCATTTAACATATTTACTGTTAATATGACATAATCTACCATGCCAATCATTCAAGGCAGAAAGCATACAAGTAGAAGAAGAAAAAGCTTTATTAATGTTTTCAATATTCAGCCTTTCCCACAAACACCCCACACTTGGTGAGTACAAATTGGTCAGACTCTATAGTCTGCCTAAACCCATAAACTAAGTTCTTCCTCATCTCTGGTGTGTGAAGTACGTCCTTCAGTGTCAGAAGACGACCAGAAGTAAACTGAAGATCAACATCACCAGAACCATGAACGGTAATGGTGTGAGACTCTCCAAGCAATACAAACTTCTCCTTCTCCATAGGAGTGTAAGACTTGAACCAATTCCGTCATAACGCGTGCTTGGAAGTGCCTGTGTCGATCCACCATCCTTCAGAACCATGGAGGAAATTAACCTCAGTAAGCTTAGCCACCAAGGGCTCTTCGGTCAGGTTTGTTTGTTCAACCGGTTGAAGTTTTCACTGTCTGCAAATGCGAGCAGTATACCCCAGTTTTTCGGAACAGTAGTAGTGAAACTTCTTATCAAAGTTGTTCTGTTTTGAAGGAAGTCCTTGGTTCAGATTCTTGTTCTTGTTCTAGATGAAGTGACGTTTGTTCTTCATAGTCTTTCCTTTGGGTCTCAAGTGAGTTTGGGAACTCTGACCATGCTGATGTGGTTTGTTTTGAGTTGCAAGATTGACCTTAGAATGGTCCACAGTTTGATCCTCTCTCTTGTCTTGTAATCATGCCTCTTCTTCAATTCGAAGACGAGTAATCAGACTTTCCATGGAGAATTCTATGGTCATATGCCTAAGGGCATTCTTAAATTCTTTTAAGATGGAGGGAGTTTATCAATGACAGCAACCACTTGGAACTGCTCATCTATGTTCATTCCCTCAAAAAGAATCTCATGGACTATCATATATAAGTCATGGGTCTGAAAAACTATGAGCTTGTCCTCCACCATCTGATACTTAAAAGTATTTGGAGACGGCATATTTCTTAGACCCGGCTTCCTTAGTATCATAATTTTTCTGAAGTGCCCTCCACAGTTCCTTAGCAGTCTTACAAGGAGTATAAAAGTCATACAGGTCGTCTGACAGTGCAGTAAGAATATAATTCTTGCACTCATAATTATCGTCCTTCCATTTAAAGACTGAACCGAGACTAACATGTTCTTCAGAATCTCTAGGGTCCTCATCAGTTATCACATGAGATACCCTCATCAAATTCAGATAGAAGAAAATCTTTTGTTTCCATCTTCTAAAATTTGCACCGCTGAATTTGAAGGGTTTGTTCAAATCAGAAGATGCAGAAGAGTTTTTCCCAGTGTTCTCCATAAGATTAAAATCACCTTAAAATTGTTGGTTCTAGAATGTAAATGAGAAGGAACAATGGTACCTGATTACTGTATTAATTCGACTGCTGTAGCAATAGAAGAAGACTTCGAACAAAGAAAGCAATGGAGCGGGTGAGGCACATACTAGGTTGCTTTCTTTAAGGTGATTTATGTCCTTGTAGAAAATTTGTGCAGCCACGAGAAATCCCTGCATAACACCCTTAGGATACAACTGCCCAGAATCCACCACTGTAGGCTTGATCAATCTGCACGATTTGATCAATCTTGAACCCCACACCACCAATGCTTGCCTAGATTGAAAAAACAATAATCGAAATAGAAATTGTAGATAAAATAAAGCAGCAGAAATTATTTCAAAAATTGCAAAGAGAGGAACAGAGGTACTCGATCTATTTAGAAAACGTTATGAACAAGATGTTTTATAGAAGAAAATAGCACCATTTTTTTATCGATAGAAAATAGCACCGTTTGGAATTCGTATAATAGTGCACATAATCCCTAGAGTGTAGGGCACGCACAGTTATCCCCAATTGGAATGTTGTAAAATGACTATTAAAACGGCTATAAAATCAAGTCTGAGTTTTTCCAAAAAGATAGGTACACGCGATTGCGATCCGATCCGAACTAAACCGAGCCGGCTCGTACGCAGGACGCAAGACGGTTTGTGTGTGTGCGCGTATGCAGAACACGTCGCGGGAATGCGCGCACGCTAAGGTTTTCCAGAGCCGCCATTTGAAATCCTCTTGGACCGTGCGAGCCCTCCTTGTTCCCCTTCACAAGCTCGTAAGCCTCATGGGAGGAGAGGGTATATATACCACTCTCTCAAAATAGTAAGTTTCCAATGTGGGACAAGGTTCCACACACAAAGCACAAATACTAAAATGACCAAGCATCAACTTTTGTAAACAACACAACTGAGGGGTTTTATTTAAAATACCCAACAATTTTGGTGAAGAAAGGAATAATATTTCCCTTCCCCTTCCAATCCATATTCCTAATGTTGATCCTACTATTGATGTGTCATACCAGTTCATAAAAAGCAACTACAGGTGCATTCAAGGAGTCGAATGAGAAAAATATTGTTGAAGCACCATGCTAATCTGAATCCGAATAGCCAGATCTAGGTACCTCTCCTAATCCTACTCCTAATGCTCCCAATGATCTGAATCTTTCGATTGCTTTTATTTCGTTTGTTTCCTCTGTGTCTATTCCTTCTAGTGTTTTTATTATTATTTTTTTAATTTTTATAATTAACAACAATTCATTAATCATCAAATATGTGGAGTACAAAGGATCACAAAGTGTGATCAAAACAGTAAACCAAGGTCAGTACAAGAAAAGGATGAAAGAAACAAATGAAACATAAAGGAAACAAAGGAGAACAAAAAGTCCCAATATGGATTTGCTCTAAACACTCATCAATGTCAATGCCCGCCTCAAAGAAATCTCTGCCCACCTCTCCTCTAGCCAAACTGTCCGCAATTGCATTTGCCGAACGAGGAGTGTGGAGGAACGAAACTCTCATGCCCTGTCCAATATATCTCGCTAAACAAATAGGATGATCTATTCCCTCTAGTGTTGTAGAGGCAGTAGTTGGAAGGCAGCAGTGAAAGAAGAAATGGAAGCTCTCTTAAAAAGTACTTGGGAACTAATGAAATTACCTGATAGGATGCAGCTTGCAAGTGGGTATTCACTCCTAAACACAGGGCTTATGGATCTATTGAGAGATACAAGGCTAGACTAGTAGCCACACGATACACACAAACTTATGATGTTGACTACAAGGAAACTTTTGCTCTAGTTGCTAAGATAAACTCTGTAAGAGCTATCCTATCTCTAGCTGCTAACCTCTCCTGGTCCCTTCATCAAATGGATGTGAAAAATGCCTTCCTAAATGGGGACCTTAAGGAGGAAGTTTACATGCAATTGCCACCTGGTGTTTAGTTCGAGGAAGGATCAAGGTATGTAAACTCCTAAAATTTATATATGGTATCAAGCAATTGCCAAGAGCTTGGTTCGAGAGGTTTAGTGGTGTAATTGAGAAAGTAGAATATCAACATAGTCAGGATGATCATACATTATTCATTAAGAGAGAAGGGAAATCTTTGACAGCATTAATTGTTCATCTTGACAACATTGTATCACTAGAAATGAACCAACAAATATTCAGAACTGAAAGGAATTTCTTGGCAAAGAGTTTGAGATAAAAGATTTAGGAGGCATGAAATATTTCTTAGGCATTAAATTTACTTGGTCTAAGCAAAATATTTTCATTTATCAATGGAAATATGTGCTACACCTGTTGAAGGAAACCGAGAAGTTGGGGGCTAGACCTGCTGATACACCCATTGATCTGAATCACAAGTTTGGAGAAAATGATGGAAATCTTGTTTCTGATAAAGGAGTATTTCAGAGACTGGTTAGCAAGCTTCTGTACTTATGTTTGACAAGACCTGATATATATATATATAACATGGAACCCCAGCCGTACTTACTATGATTGGGTAAACCCTGGATACCTGCAAACACCCACAGCCACAGGTATCATTTAATCCCAAGGACTTGAACCAAAGACCTCACACTTCCTGAGGCGCTAATATATGTTTGACAAGACCTGATATTGCTTATGTAGTAAGTGTAATAAGCCAATATATGCACGCTCCTAGAGTTCCTCACTTTTTTTTTTTATAACTTGGGTGTCCGGGCCTTAGGCCCGACTAATCCCAAGTAGGAGGCTTGCGCAGCAACCCACCGCCATGACCTCTCACTTAAATCCGAACCTACCCAACTGGGGAATCGAACTTGAGACCGTGCGCCTAACCCACAACTGGGGAATCGAACTCTAGGAACTTATTTTCCAACCACGGACATTTGAAAGTTAGTCATATATACAAATGCAGACTGGGTTGGTTCTGTCGATAATGGCAAAGCTACTACTTGTTGCATCTTTGTTGGAGGAAACCTAGTGACATGGAGAAGCAAAAAGCGATCTGTCATGGCAAAGTCTAGTGCAGAAGCAGAATATTAGGCCATGGCTCATGGAGTTGCAGAGCTACTGTGGTTAAGGATTCTACTTCGTGAGCTTGGTGTGGTATTTGATGAACTGATGAAGCTTTAATGTGATAATCAGGCAGCAATTAATATTGCACACAACTCAATTTAGTATAATCGAACTAAGCACATCGAGGTTGATCGCCATTTTAGTAGGGAAAGAGTTGCATCAGAAGACATTTGGTCGCCTTTTGTGACTTCAGGAAACCAATTGGCTGATCTTCTTACAAAGGGTGTTACTAAAGGAAATTAGATGATGTGCTTAGCAAGCTGGGATGGTTAACATCTATGCTCTTCTTGAGGGGGAGTGTCGTAATCTGTAACAGGGGTCTGATTGTAATATCAGGTTCTTTTGGGGGTATTACTGTATTATTGAGATATTATTTAAATACTAACAAAAGGAAGACCAATCACTAAGTTGGTCTTCTCCAAACCTGTCATACAATCTCTCTCTCTCTCTCTCTCTCTCTAAACTATATTTATTATTTCCAACTGGTATAATACCAAAAGTGCTCAAAACATATGGAAAGCATCTTAATTAAATACATTGAGAATTTAAATGGATATCAGCTTCTGGGAAAACAAACATATAAAATTAAGGCAGACTACAGTTTGTTCTACATAAAACAGAAATATGTCTACTTTTTGGTGGAAAAGTCATTGTCAATCAGTGCCTGGGGTGGCAACAAAAGAACACCATTACACAAGAACACAAATCAAAAAGGCAGTCCATGATTCTTTCTTTCACTTTTTTCTTTTTTGCTTTTCTTTCTCTGACATGGAAAATATTTTTAAACAGTGAAGAAAAGAAAAATCAGACGTCAGAGGGCTATCTCTACTGAATGATAAAATGAGAAGCTGCAAGGAACTTACCCAAATCCCTCTTCTGACCAGCCTGCAATAAAAATACCTTTGGCAGTAGAGAATGCCTGTTCTTCCATCCCAGCATGTATCATTGTTGCTGCTACACCATAAGTGACACCAGTCCAGATTTCACGTGACTGCATGCAAGAGTCATCCACCTTTCCATTGGGATGCATTCCATTTACAGCGCCCATCCTGCCTCCTCTAACTTTCATAACGTTAAAATCATATATCTTCTGGAGAGTACTTCTGATTTTGGAATCATCAAAAAGGAAAGGCAAGCCCGAAGAGGCTGTATACCATTGCCCTGCCAGTTGATCAGCTTGTATAGATCTACTGTTGCTACTTGACCCACTATCATAATTAAAATAAGATCCGTTCCATAATTTTTCTTCAAAAACAGGTTTAGCCTTCAAAAATTTGTTCTTGCAACTTTTAGCAAAGGCATTGTCACCAAGATGAAGAGCCATTGCAGCTGCAGCTTGTAGAGCAGCAAGCCACAGGTACCCACAATAAGCACTAATGCCATGAACCGTCCAAGTATCATAAGTTTGATCAGGGAATCCATCATTCTCAATGAGACCATCACCATCCCTGTCAAACTGTTCCATGTATTCCATCGCAGCACAAACAGCTGGCCACACATCAGCACCAAAAGACATATCTCCTGTTGCAGAGAAATCTCTGTACACCTGAAGCACAAACTTTGAGTTGAGGTCCTTCCATCTACTTGTATCATGTATATTATATGCATTCATCTCATTCCATGGGTCATGCGTGCCCAGATCATGAGGAACAGCTCCTCTAACCTTGCGGATACCCCACTTTCCCTCTGCCAGAAACCTGACTTTCCTTCTGTCCTCTGATAAGACAGCTTTTGCAAAGTCACGCTGAATATTCAGTTCAATTTTTGGGAAAAGAGCTAGAAGAGCAGGCGATGCATAGAAGTGCACATCATATGTGCACCACATAATGTATTCCACCCCTTCCAAGTACAGAAATCTACCAACATCATCATTGTCATTCTGTGGACCAAGGAGCCCTCTAGAATGCAATAAAGAATCAGAGCTGTTCCCAATCTCCTGAGGAACTGCTGCCTCATCTTTGCTCAAAGATCTCATAAGCTTGTTTTCATCATCTTCTATTTCATTGCCAGCATTACTATCAACACTGAATATAGTTTGCTCAACAACTGCACCTTGTCTGCTGTTCACTTTGGCTGTAGTTACTATCACATCTGCATTCTCCACAGTTGTTGATTTATGAAGGTTACTACACAAGTCTGTTTTATCTGTAGTTTGCAGGGGAGAATCTATATGAAAAAAGTCACAACAGTCATGACGCTATCTGTTTAAGCTAATTTGGAATCATGTACATTATCAGGAAAAAAATATGAATCACATGCAGCAAAACTCTACAAATGAATTTGGTAATAAATCCAATAATGATGATGATAATAAGCAGAAAAGTGCAGAATAACATGCATCCCATTTTTGTGAGTGAAAACATAATATCTCTGGTTCAAAGAAATAATATATATCAAGAAAAAAAGGTTTTTGTGGGTTGCTCTAGTATTTTATTGGACGTGCAATGTGCAAGTGCATTGTCTGCTTGCAATATGCCAAGATGCAAGATTAGCTGATATAGAGAAGTACCAATCCAAACCGTCCCTCCAGCAACTAAAAAGTAAAGCTCGTTAAACAATGTGAATTTGTACCTGCAATCATTGAACAAACCATCATGGATGTACTATCGGACAAAGAACAAGCTCCAACTTTTTTCCCCTTTGAATAAACTAAATTTCATAAGAAATAATAAAAGTATCTGAGTCTGATCTATATAATAATGGAGATCAGCAGTTCAGGAATAGTCACTGTTTTTAAAGTCAGTCAAGGTGTAAACCTGTTTGCCTCAATAGTACTTCAGACACGAAAAGTAGCACATGCCTTAATCGCTGCTTGCATTTAGGGTTCATACCTCACCCCCTTACATGTCAAAAAAGGTGTACATTCCCTCAAAGCCATACGCTTCTTTTAATGCCTAAAAGGTATGATGCCCACCTCATGTGCAAACAGCCGTAATTAGCAATCCAAAAAGAGTCTTGGCACATGTAAAAAATGCAGTTTGCACACAGACTCATGCCTCACCCCCTGAGGCATTAAAAAAGTGGTGACTTACAAAGGCATATGCTTTCATCACCTAAAGGGTGAAGTGTACACCTAACATGCAAACAGCAGTTACCCATTACATACTTAAGGAAATAATAGAATTACATTGAAGTCTTAGCTGGAGTTGGACTTAAACCTAAGCTTAAATGAAATAAAAAGCCTAAAAGAATCAGTCAAACCATTTGATAGATTTCAATGATAGGGGTCGAAAGGGAAACCCTAACTAAGAAATATGCCACTCAGTCAAATCAGACAACGGTTACTGTGTTTGGCATCTCATCAAGGAGGCAAAGGATTTTTTGACACCCACAGGTATGTAGAATTTCATCCCTCCCTCAAAAGCCACCTTCCTTTTTCCATTGTGCATGAAAAGCGCAGACCTATTTGAGGGGTTTTCAAAAGCTTAAAGATACCAAATCCCCATCATAAGACACCTTTTTATTTTTCTTCGAAATCCCTTTTTCTCTTCAGTCATATTTCTTTTCCTCTTTTAGGGGGCATTTGGTTGGGATTCTAGAATCTGAATCTGGCCATAATCAGATTTTACAATCTAGGATGGGTCGTTTGGGTCAGATTCCGGGGGTAATTGAAGAATCTGATTCTAAAATCAGCCCTATAATCAAAATCCATCATCAAGTTGATTCTGGGATTCTGATTGTAATTCTCGATTTAGATTAGGGTAATTTACAATGATACCTTGGAGCAATGATCACGACTAACTCTCAAACCTTGACAATAAAAAAATACTTCCCCTGTAAGAAAAAATACAAGTAGGTCTAACGTTCTGTTCTAGAAACTAAGCGATACATACATATATATATATATATATATGTATGTGTGTGTGTGTGTGTGTGTGTGTAAGAAATAATACAAAATAGTACCCTTAGTAAGAAAGGGGTACTTCCTGAATATCCCTTCATAGAGACTTGGGGTTGTCTTCTCCAAGATTCCAACCCCTCTGTCTTCTTCAATGGTTAGTCTGCAACAAGCGTTTTACCAGAAAAAAAAAGAAAAGAAAACCACTTCTATGGTTAATCTGCAAAGACGGTTCTTCAACAAGGTTTTAATCTCTCTCTCTCTCTCCTCAAAATCAAAAATCAAAATCAGTTCCAATAGATGCTCCACCAATAAGTGCAAGTCCTCTAACAACAGTTATGCTTGTACTAGATAGAGCTGGAGGGGTACCGTTAGTAATAGCAATCCAATAGTCCCTTTTCCTACTGGTGAACCTGAAACTGCTACACTATTCCTTTTTACCTACATCTAATGTAATGTCATCACCTTTCATCATTGCTAAGTACAAGTTAATTACAATTAATGGTAATTAGTTAGAATTTAATACCTAATTAAACTAGATTGTAAATTATGACGATATTAGATAATTATTGTTAGTTATAGATTAATTATAATTAAGGAGTCTTAATTAGTACTTAATCTTCATAATAATTAGAAGTAGTTCCTACTGGTTAATAGATATAAGAAACCTCGGAGGACACTACATCGAATCATTAATTTGTCTTTTATGCAATGGCATGTTAATGAATATTTTTAAAAAATAAGGTTTCTTAGAAATCCTCTTATTTACGAAAATGACATTGAGGGCTTGTCAAAAGTAACCTTGATTCTTTGAACGACATGTGGTAAAGGAGAGCTAAACTAGAGACACGTCTATAATCGATAAATCTAAGATTAGTTTAAGTTACACTAAGGTTAATAAGGGGGATTAGTAGTTAGTTAATTACCTAAACTTGTAATTAGTATTTACCTAGTATAAATATCAAAACCTGATTTATTAAAACAGTTGTTTCAGATGAATTAGTGAGAAAACAGCAGGGAAGAAGAGAAGAAAAGAGGAAGAAGAAGAAGAAGAAGAAGAAGAGAAGAGGAAAGGATAAAAGGAAGAAAACCTAAGCTACGTAAGTAATAACCATAAGGATTTTGTTGGAGTTTGCGATGTTGGTCGATTCAAGTACTTAGTTTCAGTTTTCAGGTATGTATATACATGAGTACAGCAACCTAAAAGTAGGTGCATTGATCTTTTATATGAACAATTCAAATGTGTTTGTTTAACAGTTATTTCATGTTTTAAGACTTATATTGTGAATTATAGGTAGATATTTTGTTTCATGATTAAATGACTTCTAGAATATGTAAATAATGTTTAATTGTGCATTAGATGATAGATTAGATACATAGAAGATGATTTATATGAAGTCTGTTGAGGAGGCATGCTGGTTAGCATAAATTCTGCAAGCTTCAGTTTGTCGGAGGAGGGCTTCGGCTAGCTGAAGACCCCTTGTCAGTTCACTGAAGGCGTCTAGAGTCCACCGAAAGGTGTTCCTCGGCTTGCCAATGACTGCATTTTACAGTATTTAAAGTTTTGGATCTGATTTATTTGTGTTGGAATGTGTCCCACATCGCCTGGACTTGCCCCATCTGTGCTGATCATAAGGTGCCAGTTCCCCTCTTCTTAATACTTGGGTTTTAAGGAGTTGAATGGGCTGGGCTTTTCAACTTGGTATCAGAGCGGGATGTCAACTTGGTATCAGAGCTTGGTTGGTTGGGAATGTGTTCGGTGTAGTCCGGCTGTTGTGGTCTAGGGGGGTGTGTTGGAATGTGTTCCACATCTCCTGGACTTGCCCCGTCTGTGCTGGTTATAAGGCGCTAGTTCCCCACTTCTTAATACCTGGGTTTTAAGGAGTTGAATGGGCTGGGCTTTTCAACTATTTGGATTGGTTTTTATTGTTTATAAGCATTGAATTTCAAAGTTTTAAGGAAGGGTTTTACATATGATTTTACAATAAATGAGCTATCGTATTTCGGCACAAAAGTACATATAAATACGCACATTACATGATATGAGACGTTATGAAATGACATGCATATTAAATGATATGAAAGACATGACATGATATGATACAGATGGCGTGAATATGAGTATATGACTGTGTGTTTCATATATTTGCCACATGGGATGCGAACTATATGATATGGACCATTGTACAAGTGGTTGCAGTGACTCATCTAATCAACGAGTTTACTTACATGACATGGCCCCATGGAGCAAACAGACATGAAAGGCCCACATCGCAATAAGGTATATTTTGCCATGAGTCTTGTGCCTATAAGTCAGACCTGTGATCTAACTATCGTGAGGGGGTGGCATCACCGCGTCCATGCCTTTAGCTATAAGTATCTTGGATAACTATATGCCTATCCCGGATATTTTATACTGTACTTTCTAGTTAAATTGCATGAATTGCTATTAGTCACCTAAAGTCTAATTCTATATTTATCCTTAGTTGTTCATATCTGTACAATATGGAAGCTATATGTGATACTAGTAGTAATGGAATTTAGACGGCCTATGTAGGCATGTGCGTACATGATTTCAAAGCAACTGAAAGTGCATATAGTCTTGATTTCAAATTTAGTTTCCTTCATATGCGTATTAAATGATTTTTTTTTCCGTTGTGCTATGATTATTATTTATTGGGACTATTGTCTCAATAAAATATTTTATTTTAGAGGACGAGGAGGAACTCGAAAATGAGTTGGAGACTCAGGTTTGGGAAGAAGAGTAGAATCACATTTGTCTATTGTGAGAGAGAAGCAAAGAGAGGATAAAAAAGTAAGAGTGGGTTGTATAGTTTTGGACTTGATGTGAGCAGTTGTAATATATATTGTACAGTTTTGTTTTCATGTATATACCCTTAATTAGGATGTAAATCCATAGATTTCTTATCTTCTGCTATTTAGTTACTCTGATGCAACCATAAACCAGGTCGTACAGGTATTAACCCAAATAACTGCAATGGTTTATACATGATAGTTGTAATTCGAGATTAACGATTTCAGGTCACGACATCTAATAATGAGAAACATGTATATTGTGTTCCCCTTTTTCTTTTTCTTTTTCTTTTTTTAATTTTAATTTTAATTTATTTTCCTTCAACTAAAAGAGAAGCTCTTTGTCTTTGTGAAAGGTGTTGAGATTATTCTCGAAAGGTTTTTGATTGGATTCGTGATGGGTTACAGGTGTGGAGATGGATTGAATTTCTTCTTTGTTGTAAATTTGGTTGATGCTGTAAAAGTGTTCCTTGATGAGATTGCTTCAATTAGAGAGATGGAGAGAGATCGGTAACTTTCTTTCTTTACTCTGTTTTATAGAACATTTTGTCTTGCAATTTACTTCTTATATCACTTCACCTTCAGCTTTGTCTGAGCCCTTGTATCTATTGTGGCTTTGTAGTGCTAACCTACACATGTATTCGTCTGGCATCTAATATCTTTTGTATTTAATCATTTTCTCTTTTCTTCTTCATCTCTTTTTCTCAACAAACGAGAAATCTGAGTCAATGTAAGGCCCGGTCTGTGTACAGTTTGGGCAAAAAGGCTTTCTTTATCTGAAAAACATAAATTGGGTGTGCATCCGCTATAGACCTGTTCATCAAGGTTGACAATACCACCAAGCTTGATTTGGAGAACAAGATTGGTGACTTTATCAGGTCTGATGTTGGGAATGTTGTCATAGTGACTGGTGGGAGGAATCGGGGGAGTGTTGAGAGTTATGAAGAATAGGGACAAGCATGAGGGCATCGAGAAAGAAGTAGAGAGCTCGTATAATAACTCTGTGTGTGTTTTGTTTTCTTGATTAATCTTTTTATTACAAGGGCATTTTTATTCTAAAAATTATTTGGCAAGATTCAAAAGGGCATATTTGTCCTTAAATATGCTGACATAAACAACAAGCAAAGATTCTGTTATTTCATTGACGACACTTAATGGTAGGGCGGTTATTGTGCCTAGTTTCAAACTACAAGGGAGGAACTTGTCACAATAAAGGTTTATGGGGTAATTGTCGTCATTACACCAAACCTCAAGCGATGCTTTTGTAATTTACCCTTTAGATTACGACATGGATAGAAAAAATGAGATGGAATTTTTTCTTCAATGAGTTTGGGTTGGAATGTCAAAGTCCATTAACCCCTTTTATCAGTCTTAATCTGGTTGAAGAATGGTTGGGTTTGAGTCTGGTTAGGCTAGCTGGTTGACAACAACAGCCCTTCAAGTCAATCTATTTCGACCATATTTGAGTGGGTTGACTAGCTTTATCCATCTCTATGACATTCAACCAAATTCGAATATGATCCAACCCAATCCATTGCTTGCTATATCTAGTGTTGTTAATGGGTTGGGTTTGTATGGGGTATCAACGATTTTATGCTCTACTTGAACCTACCAATTTAATGAATGAGTTGAGATATCAAACCCGAACCCAATGCATCTCAATCCGTGTAACCCACCTAATCTATTTAATCTCCTATATATTTTCATAAATATTAGAATAAAATAAATATGTAAACAAATACTTAATGTAATTAATATAAAATATTTTAAATATAAAATATATGTATTTATTGATAAAACAATTGGGGAATATGACCAAATGGGTTAAGAAGCTTAACCCAAACTAACCTGTTTATTTTGCATTGAAGTGTGTTTAACCCAAAACCCATTTGTTGAAAACCCTAACATAAAATCCGATTAAGTGTGGGAGTTTTGGCGGATTATGGTTGGGTCACAAAATTGCCAACTATGGCTATATCCATAATCAAATTCTAGAATCCTATGCATGCAAACAGGATTTTGGATTATGTTAATCAATAATCAAAATCTGTATTTTAAAATCCAAAATGAGAATCAAAATCCGGATTATAGAATCCCAACCAAACACCCACTTAAACTCTTAATGGTTTGGTAATCCCCGAATCCCGTCCCCTCATTATCTTATTTGATTTTTGGGGTTTTATGATTTATTTTTATTTTTTTCTCATTACATATTCTCATGGAAATTTGAAAATGATTTTGACAAGTCGGACTATTTCCTTAATTTTGTGTCATATACTTTTGATTTAATCATGTTAACATTGTTAAGTTCCTACTGTTATGTTTGTTTAGTGAAAAATTTAATAAGTTAAATTTTTTTTGTTGAATAACAAACAAATTTTATTGAAGAATCATATGGAAGAAACAAAAAAGAGGGTTCAAAGTGTACCAATAACAGATATAAAGACAGAAAAAAACTAAACAGAAATTATAAACATGGAAACAGCTAAAAGGCCATAACAACTAAGGTAGCCAGACAATCTGCAGTCTTATTGATTGAGACATCTACCCACACAAATGAAGTATTAATAATGCCAAGAAGTGAACAATCTTGTAGAGCCACCCATTCTCCACGATCCAATGGCGTCTTTTCACATCCATCCAATAACAGATGATGAGCCACCTTCCACAATCAAATTATTCAAAAGCATTCTTTTTGCTTCCTCGAGTCTAAAAAGTAAGGACATAACCTCTTCCTTAATAGCAATCGCCTCTTTGATAGGGTCAGAATACATATGTAAAATGGTAACCTTGTGATATCTGAACACCCCTCCAACACCCGATCTCACTGGCTTCCTTAGAGAACATCCATCAAAGCTTATCTTAATAGCATCAACTGAAGGTGGCATCCGAGGTATATGAATAGCCTGAGAGGCCTCACTCAACATAGCAACCTCCCTTTAATCTCTCATCAACACCTCTATAGGGAAGTCTAAAATCCTCTATAACAGTCACTCAGTGACTGCCAAGAACTCAATTCTCTCCTTCAACTCCAAGAAATAAGAGGAATTGTTGGAAAAAATCTCTTGCTCATTACTCTCTAAAGGCCACAAAGCACTGCATAACATACTACATGATACATCTGCTTTCCCCCAAGGACCCTAAACCCTTAAAACTTCATCAACATATCACATCCCCTAAATCTGAAGGCATCACCAACTGTAGTTGATCAATTGAAGGAAGCGGAACCACAACGATCAAGCCAAATCACAATGAATTAAAAGATGACTGATGGGCTCCCCTTCCTTCACAGACATAACACATACTCATAGATTCCCTTATCTTAATGTTTTTTAACTGTAATTTAACAATCAAATTAGTAATTTACTTAACCTAAATTATTATGTAGCCACAATATGATGCCTGTTCACTGAAATTTATTCATGCTAAATTTCTAATATTCTATTTTCTAGTTAGCCAAAACAAAAATTTGTTTGATGCAAAGTAACTTAAGCATAATAAATACCTATTTCAATGTCGTTTATCTTGTTAATTTATACAAAAGGAGTGAAGGTATTGTAATTTTTTATGGAATATGAAATATATTTTCATACTTCTTTATTTTATTTTAACTACTATATTAGCATATCCTGCCTTTTCCTATTTATTTATTATTATAAGAACTTTTGAGGCTTACTCTTCATTTCACATCTGAGTTTAAAGACATTGGTAGTTAGCTACTCAATTCAGAATGCATATTAGCAAAGTTTGCATGAAAGTATGTTCAGGAATTTGTGGGAACATTTCCCATCATGGTCAGTTTGTTAGGGTAGTTGCACGCATATAAATGTGGATCAATGGGAAGTGTTCCTCTACTAACTTTGATATTAGCAACTACCATAACTTCCTACAACCTAGGACTGAATCAGCGTACCCTAATGACAGAAGAAGAAGCAGAAGCAGAAGGATAATTTCATGGAAAAAAAAAGTACCACTCTGGAAGTCTTTCATCCCGAAGAATAGGACTTTGCCATTTCTCAATCTCTTCCTCCCACCACTTGTAATCTGCAGGATTTCAACATAGCATCAGGTTTCAATATTTAAACAGAAAATGGATTAGGATCCCATTGGAAAACTTAAATGAAAAACAATTAAAAGCCTAGGAATAAAATTCAAAGCTTAGTATCTGAGTCGTTCACAGTTCTTATGATGATCAATAATCTGGGAATAAGTTCTAATGAGTATTCAAATTGAACCAACATGGATACATACTTGTCAATGCATCATGCACCAAGTCAAGAGCTGATCTTTCAGAAGTTCCATAGAATTTAGTGTACATCCTACAACAATAGAGAATAAACTAAGAGAATATTCACCAAAATGCATTCCAACAATCAAACTAATATATTCACATGTCCCTTTCATATGTTAAGAAAGTCCATGCACAATAAAACTGTAAGTCTGTAACAGGGTACACCACACTGCTTGGTCCCGAATTGCAATCGAGCACCAAGAAGTTCATGATATACTTCCATGGCTTAGAGTCTAACAGAAACAATTCTTAGGGAATGATATGCATATTAGGAAAAAAACATGTTAGTGAATAATATAAGAATATTGTAATAATGTAAATGTGATGCAATATCAAATTACTTCTTTACTAATATATCTTTATCATAAGCTCAGATTAAGAACAAATGAACAATGTTTATAATATTAGAACCTTTAAATTCAGATATGCTTCAATGTTTATATGGAAATAATCCTCATATACCCATCATTAGGGTCATTCTTATAATCTATCTATCTATCAATAAAATCTGTTCTCTAACAAGGTAAAAAAAGCAAATTGGTCAACCCTTGCTTTGATCATTCTCTTGGTGGATTTCTTTCTCTGACATTCTTGGTAACATGGGTCACCATGGCTACACTTGTTGTTGCCAAAATCATATTGCCCCACCATCACCTGTTAAATAGTCTTCTTCTACATTGCCGCTTCCTGTGCTGGTTTCGTTGCTGCTGAAGCTATTAAGTTCTATGTATTGTTTTCTCTCACTCATTACCCAATTTATCTTCAATTCATTCCCCCAATGTTGACCTTCTTTATTTCACAATAAACGGCTTTGCATCGATTGACATATGCTCTTAAGGTCTAATTTCACCTATGTTCAATCATAATGACGATTCCCTCTTTTTCTTTCTTTTGACTCCATATTGGAAGTACAGATCTTTGCTTTGTCCTCTCATCTCCTTTCTTTAAATTTACATTAGTATCAATGTTCTAGGCTCCGGGAAGTTCATTTTCTTGGACATCGCTAGTCAGCTTCTTTCGTGCCAAAAACGGTCCCTTGTCTGGCCCGTATAGGTCCAGAATATGTCCATAGAACATATCCATATGAGAAATTTCTGTATCTCATATAGGTACCACTCTTCAGTCCATCAACATTGTTCTCTGAACCCACAGAAGCCAATGATATTCATTCTCTTACAAGTATCTTAAGCAGTTGAATTTTTTTGTTTTTTGGGAGGTAACTTTTAAAAGCATGACCATAATAGTAGTTTTTTTTTTTTTTTTTGATCAGTAAAGGCAACTATTCATTACATATGCCAATAGGCCAAAATGTACAAGTAAAAGGATTCAACCCAAAACCAAAAAAAATTTATATGTCTAAATCTACATATCCCAGTTCATTCCCCATTTACAAACAAATTCAGAATATTTGACCCCCCACCCCCGAATTCAGTATAGTTAGAAGTCCAAAAAAACAGTAATGATAAAGTATTATCAATAATCTTGAGTGTGTCATTTTCCAGTTCGTTGGAAATCCTGTGATTTCTTTCACCCCAAACAGTCCAAGCGATTGCTACTGGACATAAATTCCACAAAATACAATTTCTTCTACTACCTTTCCTTTTCTTTCTCCAGCCCCAACTAGTCAAATCAGACTTAAAATGATCTTGCATTACCCAGTCGAGACCAAATCTTGAAGTGAAGGAAATCCAGATCATCCTAGTCACTTCGCAATGGAGAAGTAAATGTGAGACAGTCTCCTCTTCCCATTCGATTTCATGCAAACTCTCCTAAATGACCTAAAAGAAGTCGTGCAATGAGTGCGTGCAATTATACAGATACATTTGGTTAATGTGGTGCATCTTGAGATCAGTGTGTAGGTCCATCATACCGAACAACATGAAGAAGAAAAATTAAAGAAAAAGGAGAAGTGAACAACGGCTCAGCAGGTTACCTGTGATATGAACTTCCCTTTAGAAATTTTACCTTTGGTGATGACCATGCTACAGAAAATGCAACAGTACACTTTCCATGAGGTTCCACCCATGTGGAAGCAGAAACTGCAGCACAAAGCATGTCTCCAGGTGATGAAGGGACACTAGGTTCACAACCGGAATTTCCCCTATCAAATTGCCCATTCTTGAGGTACAACATACAAGTGAAAAAAAATTGGATCAGTATAATGCCTGCTATTTCAAAACTGGGAAGCAAACTAAGAAAGAAGTCACAATAGAGAGGAATAAAATCAAAAGAAAGGCAGTACAGAATTTCGTAGATAATCAACTTAGGCCCCCAAAATGAAACCAGTCAGCGATTGATGAAACACACTCAGAAAACGTTGAGTGTAAAGAAAATTCAAACAAGAATAATATCAATCAGGTGGGGCAAAGACAAGAGGTTTTAATAAAAAATATAGAAAGTTAAGACCACAAGCATATTGGCAAATTCTGTCTAAACTGAAACATTACCTCCACCATTTTCTCCCACATATCCTTTGCTGTAACACCGCTTGTCTCAGACAGCCCAAAGCATGGCAAAACAGTCACGTTCACATTCTGAGTCTCACAAGCAGCTATAGCAAAAGTAACAGGAGGGCTATCTTTTGCAGTCCTGCATAATTTCATTGCACTCAGAAATCTTTGTGCGCCATTAACTTTAGAAGAATAAAAATGTATCGAATAATAATAACCAATTCTATTAGTTTCTGTAGAATGAATGCAATCTCAATGAAGAAACAAAACAGCGGAGCAGATTCTAGTGACTTCCTAGAAATCCCACGAGATGATATCATATTTAGTACAGTTTAACGAAGTTAAAGCTGAGCTAAAAGAATAAAAACCCTGACACGAAGTATGAACATATAAGGGATGAGAATCCTATTCTTGGCATGGGACTGGCCAGGATCACAAGAAGGACCTAAGGGATATCTGCTAACCAATTGTCATAAAACAGAATTATCAAGGGTTGAAAACTTGCTTGTGATGTAGAAGCACACCAGTCACTCCATCATCGCCTCTATCAAAAAAAAATAAAAATTGAAATTAATTTCAAAACATATTTGAGTTGACAACATTAAGCGAACATGTAAAGCACATACTCACATGAATGGCTCATTCACATGATCTCCTGATAGGTGAGAGATTCCTCCAATTGAATTCTGTGAGAATCAGAATCATAGGCTGAATATCTGTGGGCTCATATTACAAACACATAAAGCTTGGAAGAACTTAAAAATATGTTGTAACAAGAAGAAAACTTACTGCCCAAGTCAAGAGAAGACTGACTTTTGCCCTTTCTCTTCCAGTATTCACTAGCTACATTAGAGACAAGTAGAGTCGTATTAGCAAACCAATGAATTCAAAATTATTTCATCTGGAATTATCTTGCTAAGATGATCAGATACAACCAATTAGGTTTTGATCATGAAATCCGCAAAATAGACAGTAATGCATACTTATATTTCTACTCAGATGAAGCAGAAACTGCTGCCAATAAGTTGAAGTGATGACATTCAGGAACATTCTAGGTTGCTCCAAGAAATAAAAAATAAATAATAAAATAGTAATAATAGTAAGGATCATTCTATGTTGCTCAAAGGGTGCTATACCAGGATAATCAGTTGGCAATGTCTATGAAGGATAAAACGAACCGGATGACGTACCTCTCAATGCACTAACCCGGATCTGCAGTGGAAGATCTTGATCATGAACAGGAATTGCCTCACGTCGGTATTATGCGTTGAAAACAGAACTGAAAACAGAACTTTCTTTTCTGTATATTGATTATTTTCTTTACAAGCTTTGTATCCTATTTTATAATACAAAGAGAACTATAACATGAAAGAATAAACTCCTAATCATATGGGAAAGGAAACTCCTAATTACACAATCAAATCCCTAACTAATATACTACTAAAACAGGGATGAAATATACATG
>JAUPMG010000011.1:3297646-3311449 GCA_031762675.1 Pachysandra terminalis
AATATACTACTAAAACAGGGATGAAATATACATGGAAAGTCTAGGATTCCTCCACGGAAATCCTGTAATTTCTACATGCGTGATTACTAGAACCACATACCAATGCCCACACTCAAGCAACCAAAGGTTGAAGTATGGAAACCCTAGAAACAACCAGATCTTTAAGGGAAGTAGAGATGAGAGAAAGAGAAAAAAACTCAGATCTGACAAGTTCCACACGTTGGAATATTGCCAATCTCTCTTTTGTTTTGGGAGGAGTTTTCTATATATAGACAACTGTACTCAACTCCCAGATATGCTTTAACTCCTTATCCAACAAGGATTAGAAGGTTGGTCCCACAAAAGTCTAGCTCAAATAGCTTGCCTAATATGAACGCACCTAACTGGGTTGGCACAAACCCAAGTGGATCACCTATGATATCCAACATCTCACACTCATCCAGACTGGGCACTACAAGTATGCATCTCTCTCATAAACATCAGAGCTTCCTATCATGGATGCCAATCATACATGTTGTTGAGTGTGTGACGACGAGCACAAACTAACGGGTAAGTGGCTCCATATTAAGTTCCCATAAAACTAACATGGAGACATACTCCCAACAATCTCGCCTATGCCCCAGACCCATTTGACTACATCGGGTTGAGTATTTCCATGGTTTTAAATTTCGTCGGCATGCCGGCAAAATTTCGCCAAAATGCCCCCTAGCAAAACGAAATATAGGGGGAATTCGCGCTGAATTCCTCACTTTCCCCTATTTTTTGAAATTTCAGTAAAATATAGCAAAATATGGCAAAATATGGGGAAAAAAAATTTCTCCAAACTGGCAAAATGTTTGGCGATATCGAAATTTAAAACCTTGAGTATTTCTAACCCCTCATGAACTCAAACTCAGAACTATACTCAACCACCAAATTCATGATTATCTATTTATTTAAAATAAGTCATATAATTTAAATATATATGATATGCATATAAGTAAAAATATGAAACATCAACGGCGATAATTTTAAATCATGAGCATATCTCTCCATGAATCATATCTTTAGGAATGTGATACCAAATAGTCTTCCCTAAGCATCATTCCATTTAGCTTTGATCCAACTGCTTACTCAGTCAAACCCCTTTAGACCGTATCATCCATGGCACTTTTAGGCAAAATTTGATTCATAAAAAAGAATCTCGTTCTGGTTCTCCTAGGGTGACATATTTCCCATAGAGTACTCTGAATGCCCCTAATGGCACAAGTCCTCTAAATGTCCCATTCTGATCGCAATGCATGCGCTAGGACTGGTCGTTGTGTGAGAAGCCAACCACTAGCCTGGTGACATATCATATCCATATACTCATAATATGGTGGTAATGTGTTTAAAGTGTGCATGCAATACACAATCTTATCTCTCATGAAAAATAAACTCTATTAATTTCTCATGCATGAAATATAATATGGGATGTCTACATATCAAAATAAAATAAAGTTCAGCCTAACACAAATCACAATCTATGTAATAACATCTCTCTGATATGAACCCTGAAAGCCTGTCTAGATATGGGTTGAATCAAGAGATCAGTTGTCATCTACTGTGTAGAGCTATCCGTAAGGGACATGTCTCCATGTGCAACTCTATCTCCAATGTAATGATAGCGTGTTAATGTGCTTCGTCTTGTCATGGTATTTGGGGTCTTTTGAGTAGGCCAATGCTGCCATGCTGTCACAATAAATGGTGATAGGCTCTACACCTCCTCGAAAGACTAAGATTCTGTAAGAATCGTCTCAACCATACGGTCTCTTGAACTGTTGCACAACAGGCTATGTACTTCGACTCCATGTTGGACAGCGCGATGCAGACTTGCTTCTTGCTACTCCAAGAGATGGCCCCGGCTCCTAGTAAGAATGTGTATCATGACGTCGTCTCTCGATCGTCTAGATCACATGCCCAGTTTGCATCGTTGTAGCCTCGTAGCTGCAAAATTGCTCCTTGGAAGCAAAGCATGTAATCTGTTATCCAATGTAGGTAACGAAGAATACGTTTCACTACCTTCTAATGAGCCTGCCCTGGGTTACTCTGAAAATGACTGACTAAACCAACCACAAAACTAATATCGAGTTGGGTACACAACATAGCGTACATTAGACTACCTAAAGCAATAGCATAGGGAACACGGGTCATCTATTCCTTCTCTTCCTCAGTCTGAGGATAAAAGCCAAGATGTAATGAATTAGCCGTCTCGAAAGGAGTGTCAATTGGTTTAGCATCGTGCATTCTAAAATGCTCAAGTTCTGTTTTGATGTAAGTCTCCTAGGACAAACCAAGAAGCCTCTTAACGCGATTTCTATGAATCTGAACTCCAAGCTCATAATCTACCTCACCCATGTCCTTCATCTCAAAACTGGAGGACAACCCTCTTTAATGGTGACAATCATCTCTTTGTAATTCTCTCCTATCAATATGTTCTCAAGATATAGTGATAAGATACGGAAACTCCTACCTTGGTGTCTAACATACACACAACGGTCTTCCTTAATCATCATAAACCCAAAATCTATAATGCTTAATGGAATCGAAGATACCAATGTTTGGATGACTGTTTCAGGTCATATATAGTGTTTGAATCTGCAAAATCTGAGCTCATGCCCTTCAGCCAAAAAACGTCATGCTGATCCATGTAGATCTCCTCATCTAGTTGTCCATTGAGAAATGCATTTTCGACATCCATCTGGTAGAGTTCTAAATCTAAATGTGCGACAATAGCCAGAATAATGCGGCTTGAGGAAAATCTCACTACTGGTGAGAATGTCTCCTTATAGTCAACACTCTCTCTCTGGGTGTAACCCTTTGCCAAGAAACAAGCACTGTATTTATCTACACTTCCATCTGCCTTGCGTTTGACCTTCAGAATCCACTTGTTTCTAATGGTCTTGCGCCTAGGGGAAAGATCAACAAGTTCTCAGACTTGGTTCTTCTCCATGGAAGTCATCTTATCCTGCATAGCAGTCATCCATATCTAAGAAGCTTGTGATGATAACGCCTCCTGGTACGAACTAGGCTCATCATCATCTCGCGTGGCAACCATGAACGACCCACCCTCAATCCCGAAACGACGTGGGTGAATCTGTCCATGACTACTCCTACACATGGTGGGATTATCTGTGTCCGTAAGGAACTCCCACTGGGTGGTAGTACACTCCCACTATCCTCAACATCCATAGAATTAGTAAGATCCTATTGAGAACTTATATTCTCAATAGTGTTTGGATATTAGGTGATCTCCGCTGATCCCAAATCTGGTTCAATCATCTCATAGAGCTCTAGATTCATCCATAATCTCTTCCTGCTTGAAAATCAACCTCAATGAAATCCACATCGCATGACTCAATTCGTTTTAAACCCCCATTGGTTAGTTCACAGACAATAACGTAGCCGTTAGAGTGCTCTGAGTATCACACAATGATGCACTTAACGGCTCTTTTGTTTAGCTTTTTCGTCTGGTGGGAAGGCACATGAACATAACCTGTCGATCCACATGGTCTCATGTGAGCCAAGTCAGGCGCCCTGCCTGTCCATAACTGGTATGGTGTGCTTGGAACTGACTTCGTAGGGACACGATCCAGGATGTAGGCTGCAATCATAAGTGCGTCTCCCCAAAAACTAATGGGTAGGTTTGGATGCGTCATCATCGACCTCACATGTCTAACAAAGTACAATTCCTTCTCTCTGCAACACCATTTTGTTGAGGTGTACCAGGGGTTGTCAATTACCTACGGATTCATTTTTCTTCACATAACTCTAGGAATAAATTCGATGAATACTCGCGGCCTCTATCAGTACAGAGACACTTAATGTGTCGATCCAATTGGTTTTCGACTTCAGCCAAGAATCGTCTAAATCAATTTAATGCTTCTGACTTGTTGGAAAGCAAGTACACATAACCGAATTGTATATAATCATCTATAAATGTGAAGAAATAGGACTCTCAGTTTCTGGTCCTAACATTAACTGGTCCACAAATGTCAGAATGGATTAACTCTTAAGGTATAGATACTCTCATTGCCTTATCGAATGGTTTCCTACATGACTTAGCAACCAAACAATGTTCACAAGTGGGCGATTGAACTTTGGTGAGAGATCCTAATAGAACTGCTCGAGCCAATCTATTCATACTCTCTAGCCCTAGTGGCCTCGTCTAGCATGCCATCTCAATGAATTGTAAATAATATCATAATTATTGGAAGTCAAATAAGAAATCAAATTATCATTACTAGAATATTGAATATCCAGTTTGAACAACCCATCAAAAATAAATTCACGACCATATAAAACTAACTTTAAAGAAAAAGAAACACAATCGCCACTGAAAATAACAGAAAAACCTAGTATAAGTAGCTTTACTACTGCTATGAGGCAACGACGAATTCTAGGTGCATAAAGTACGTCATGAAACATCAGTGCACGGTTCTCTCACGTCTTCAGCAGGTATGTTCCGACTCCGAGCACATCAGCACTGGAACTATTCCCCATGTATAATTTCCGACTCCCTAATGGTATCCGCATGTAGTCCACGAACCCATCCCTATCTCTAGATATATGTCTGCTTGCTTCGGAATCTTCTTCTGCTCAGTGCAATCACAAGCGAAGTATCCAAACTTGTCAAAGCTGTAGCAGATCACCTTGGACATATCTTTCTTTCCACCACGCTTCCCTCTAGGGCAATTGGTACTTGTGCCTGTGGTGGGCGCTTTCTCAACTTTATCGCCCTGGGCACCTTACCCTTGCACTTGCACTTAGACCTAGATGCCTTGAGCTTTGCTGGTTGGGCTAAGACCGCAATGCTATTAGACCTTGTGGTCTGATGCTCTGCCTTGAGCTTAAGATAATGCACCAAATCAGTGAACATTTTAATGTTCTCATTGTGCATCATGGTGAGCTTCATTTGCTCCCACAAATCTGGTAGGGATCTCAGAACAGCAAATACATGTTGCTCATCAGTCAGGCTGTTCCCAACGGCTTTCAGATCATGTATCATTGATGACATCTTCCAAAGATGCTCAACCATACTGATGTTGGGATCCATCTTGTAAGTCTAAAATTTCATCATCAATAAACTTAGTCTAGTAGCTGAGGTACCAATGAACCTGAGTTTCAGTGCATTCCACATTTCTTGTGCAGCTTTATAGGCCTTAAATTCGCCTATCAGATCATTGTGCATGTTGCTCAACATTGTGTGTGTACAACGATCTTTCTTGGCCCATGCCTGATAGACTTCCATCTCTCTATGGTGTTGGGCAGTGGTTCCCTCCTCAGGATAAGCTAGGCTATGTGACAGTTTCTAGGGTCTCAGACTCATCTAGGAGATATTGGATTTTCCTATGCCATATGTCATAGTTTTTACCATCCAATTTCTCCTATTTATTCAAGTCAGTTACTATGCTCTTAGATATCATATCACTAAAATTAAGAATTGCACATTTATTAACATCTCAAACACACATAATTAATTTTGCACCATTATTTAGAATTAAACAGTAATATTAATCCCTTATTTATCAGATCAAAAATACACCAGACCTAAAGCCATAATGTATAATCATCACCAATACAATAAAAAACTAAGATCACTTTTAATCGATAATGTGCAAAATCCAACTAGGAAATAAAATTATCTCTACTAGTACAGGTTAATCTTATCTAAACATGCAAATCATAAATTAAATCATGCCATAATACTCTATCAAATAATCATATACGAGGGCATGTATTCAATTTAATTAAAAAAATGAATTTCTACTTTTTTGGGTCCTTCGGTCAATCGAAGGGTCCTCAGTTAACGGAAGAGGGCTTCGGCTAACCGAAGTCTCTTCGGTTAACTATCCCGAATTTTTAAAGTCACAATCAGGTTTCCTCTGTAAACCAAGAAAAACCCTTCGGTTAACCGAGGGCTAGCTTCTGCTAGTCTTCAGTTTAGCTTCGGTCGACCAAAGGATTGCTTTGGTTAACCGAGAAACCCTCTTCAGTTAACTGAAGTCTTGAATCTAGGTTTAGGGATGTCAACAAGCCGAGCTAGCTCGGCTCATATGAGCCAAGCTTGAGCTCTATAATTAAGTTCGCGAGCCGAGCTTGAGCCCAAAAAAAAGGTCATTATCTTAACGAGCTTGAGCCGAACTTAGGTAGGCTCGGCTCGGCTTTTATATGAGATTAGACCTCTATATTCCTATATCTTATATTATATGTTAATATATTATATTATATATAATAATAATCACTAACTATAATATTAATGTATTTGTACTAATATAAGTTTTTTTTACAAGTTGAGCCTTTTATAAGCCGAATTTTTTGCTAT
This sequence comes from Pachysandra terminalis, assembly GCA_031762675.1. Taxonomy (NCBI): domain Eukaryota; kingdom Viridiplantae; phylum Streptophyta; class Magnoliopsida; order Buxales; family Buxaceae; genus Pachysandra; species Pachysandra terminalis. The sequence goes on from JAUPMG010000011.1 coordinate 3,303,990, forward strand.
CCAAGCTTTAACGAGCTTGAGCCGAGCCTGAGCCCCAAATTTTTTAATGAGCCTGAACCCCAAATTTTTTAATGAGTCTAAGCCTTGCTCAAGGTTTACGAGTCCGAGCCGAACTGGGCAAAGCTCGACTCGGCTCATTTACAGCCCTATCTGGGTTTTCTTACAAATCTGATTTTAATCCAATTTTGATCAACTCTTTTTCTCTTCGATCCATCATTGTTTTGGTGTTGAAAAGCAATAATAAACACCCTAAAACAATGATGATCACAAATTCACAATGTATGGTTGCACAAACGATCCCCAAACAACCCTTGTCGCAACTATGCATTTATGCAGTTTTTCTTGAAAAACAGCAACTTCGTTGATTCTTGAAGAGATTTCTCTACATACCTCTTGTCCAATGAAGATGAACTAGCGATGGATCTGATACCAATGAAGGATAAAACAAACCATAACAAGTACCTCTTAATGCACTCATCCGGATATGCAACGGAAGATCTCGATTACGAACCGAAATCGCCTCACATCGGTATTATGCGCGATTACTAGAACCACAAACTCAAGCAGCCAAGGGCTGAAGTATGGAAACCCTAGAAGCAACCTGATATCTAAGGGATGTAGAGAGAGAGAGAGAGAGAGAGAGAGAGAGAGAGAGAGAGAGAGAGATCTGAAAAGTTCCACACGTTGGAATATTGCCAATCTCTTTTGTTTCCGGAGGAGTTTTCTATTTATAGAAAACTCTACTCAACTCCTAGATATGCTCTAACTCCTTATCCACTAAGGATTAGGAGGGAGGGCCCACAAAATTCTAGCTTAAATAGCTTGCCTAATATGGACGCACCTAACTGGGATGACCCAAACTCAAGTGGGTAGTACAAAAATAAGAACTTAATTGAACATCTAAAGGAGATGACACTACACAAATTGCAAACTCTTACTCATACAATGCATTTCCTAGTCAAATTTCTCTCTTGCTCTTTAGGTTACAATCATTAATAAACACAGAATATCACCCTTAACTACCTTGGCAGGAAACAAGTTTTGTAACTGGAAGAGGAAAATCAAAGCCTTAAATAAAAACCGACGATTTGAATATATAATCTGACTGAAGATTTGGTTTCTAATAGATTGGGATGGCAGAACAAGATAAATGTTGCCGACCCAACTATTTGGGAGATGGCTCTTCTTTTTATATTGATAAAATAAGAACAGAAGAACAATATGAAAAATGGTAAAGAATACAGAAGAACCATAGTGCATTACTTATTATTGTTTTTTGGATGAACCAAAGTACAATAGTCAATTGATCATATCCATTCACACTTTCACGAAGATGAATTGACTTCAAATTCCTTGGTTTTTCCCCCACATTTTTTTCCTTGTAGTTCCAATGCCCTCCATTCAGAAAGAACCAAATTGAAATTTTGGGCTCACTTTGCAGGAAAATAAATTTTTTATCCGGAAGTGATTCTTGGACATTCTACTTCTTAAGTATTTGATTAGAAGATGAGCAAGTAAAACACATGCAGGAACTCTTACTAAAAAAATATTTTCATTAAAAAAAAAATTTAACATTTCCAGTCAAATGTTTTTGAACCGGTAGGGGCCTTAAAAGATGAGGAAAACCCTGCTTTCCTACCACACACACACACACACAAAAGCAATAAAGAAAGAAGAGAAAACAGAAACATTGTTTTTCAAGAAGGAATTCATCTTTTCTTGGAGTTTTCATTGAATTTTCTTAATTCAAGTAATTTGGTTTGGGAAGGAAGGTCTATCTTTGCAAATTGGAAAAGTTTCCGCTTTGCATCAACAAGTTCCTTGTAATGTTGCACATCTCTTGCGAATTTACTTTACTATCCAAAGAAAAAAAAAAGGGATCATTTTGATGATGGGTCCATAGTTATTGAGGCAAGAAGGAAAAGAAATTCTCGTTCAAAGAGCAACTTGATTTTTTGGGTTTAATGCCCCCATTCCTACGTAGTTAACAATTATATTTCAAATACATCAGAAAACAATTAGACATTATGTATTTGCACGTGCATATATCCGAACCAAAACATACTTCCTTGTATGTGATAATGTGGTATAAGCCGTATGGGCTACAAATATGGCTATCATAATTGTTTGTGGAAGTTATATAACACTGACATGAAACCTAAATTAATTAAATAGGGCTTGCAAGTCATAATCGTTTGTGGAAGTTATATTTATTCTGTTCAAATCATCATCATCTTCCTCGTGGCTATCAAATATTAGTCAACAAAAACCAAACAATTAGATTAAATTATTAGTTCCAACTCTACTAATTTTAGTTAGAATTGCATCTTTACTTTCTAGATACATTTATTCAAAATTTTCCATACAAACAACCGAATCCATAGGTAATTTCCTGAAGTACTTAATTTGATACCCATCACTGGCATAGGCAAGTCGAATGTACATACCGTGTAAACAAACACAGCGGTAGGAAGACTACTCTCTCTATAGTTATGTGGTATGAATGGTGATATTTGGCGACAAGATATCTTCAATTCTGGGTCTGGTTCACCTGGAGATACAAATACCATGGTTAAAACACTTTTACACATATATCATAACTTTTAGCCAACAAAGTAATATATAATAGTACCATCATATATTGTCCATGCCCTTGGAAACAAAGCATGGTATGTGGAATGCTGGCCACTCAAATTCCATCCCCAGGATGATATACCCTGATCACTGGACTTCCTGAAACCGAAATAGAACGATGACCAAGGCACCATTGTGCACAACAGCTTATTAACTACACAAACATCTTACAAACTCAATAAACAGTCACAGAGGGACTCATATCTTGTTCTTCAAGTAAAGCATAAAGATTGACAGTGAAAATAGGAATGCAAGAGGTTCAGGGGGTTGACGAAGGTGTCGATAATGTGCTGATTCCTGATAAAGACCAAGTCAATGTTAATCTGCAGATGAATGAAGCATTAAGATGGCTGTATGGAAAATTCTGGGAATGAGTAAGGGGGAGTTATGGTTTCAGAAATATCTATAACAGTGGAGGGAGAGGCTTCTGGAAGAACTCCGGATGGTTGGGATATGTCCTTCAGAGTCTGTGAAACACTGGAGTCAGACAACCTTTTCGTAAGTACTTTGAAGAGGTCCCCATTCCCATATGGTGGTGATGGTATTATATTTCCCTGCGAACTTACCCACTGCGTCTTCAAGGTGTGGGTGTATATGACTTAATTGATAAATCCAGGAAGAGTGAAGAATACAGAGACAATGGTGGGAAGGGTATCAGGACAGCAGCTCAGCACAATGTCAGTCTCCTATTGACACCCCATATAGCTGTCCATCTTCATCTAACACAGTTACACATCCAGTCTCCTTGCATCGTCTGGCCTTTTGTCATACAATCTCTGATTATTATATTTGCAATGTGCCTTTACCTAATGCTTTCTGTATCAGCTGTTTTTTTTTCACAATTGGAAGGAACAGGATCTGATCAATGTGTTGCCTAGGTTGAGGATCAAAGTGAGTGAGGATGCTCTAGATGTGACTCATGTGGGTGTGGCGGGTGAAAGTTGGTCGTCTGCATTTCACGTGAGTAAATCGGGTGATGTTATCCCAGTTGTGTGTCATAAGAATGTCTTTGTTGGGGGTGGTTTAGTTGTAGACTGAGGGTGAGTGGGATGGTGGGTCAGCAATTTCCCTGGCCTTGTGTTTTTCAACTAGATTAGGATCTCGTCTTATTTTCATTTATATTATAGTATTTTATTTCATTGGAAGAATATTTCAGGTTTCCTATTTTGTCAGGTTTCTATTGTTAGTGTCAGGTTTGGCTTTAGGGTTTAGGTTTCTTTACAAATACATGTATCCTCTTCTTTTACGGCAATAAATAGTTGAATGAACTATGAAAGAATTGTATTTGCCTTCCCCACTGCTATGGGGTGTTCATGGTGGTGAGACCACTTCAAGCAGTTAGTTTGCTCTCTTTCCATCTTCTTCTTGTGATCTTGCTTCCGCCCTCCGTTTATGGTATCTGTACACATCAGTCGCAGTGGAGGATGTAGCCACGATTTTTCAAGTTGAAGCGATAAATAGAAATTTCCTAATAGTATACCTAAGGTCATCAGGAGGTCCAAAAAGTAAAAAGAGGGGGGTGGTAGTGGGTATCCTAGCAAATCCAGGGAGCTTGCAAATTTGGAATAGTCACTTCAATATAAAGATAATGGGGTTAGAGGTAATTCAACCAAAGGGACAAGATCATGTCATCAATGAAGATTGTTAGTGGGAATATGAGTGGTCTAGGAAGTCAAGTAAGAAGAATGCAGTTAAGGATCTTTACCATAGTCGGCAAGATATCATATTCGTTCAAAAGACAAGAGAGTCAGTGGATAATAGGCTTATTAGACATCCATGGGGAGATAGAATAGAGGGTGGGCCTTTTTTTACCTTTTGTAGGTGCTTTTGGAGGGGCGTTGGTCATTTGGGATGTGGATAGTGTCATTGGTGATAAGGTTAGAGTTAGGACTTGATCGCTATCCAGTAGAGGACCAATTTGAATGGCAGCTGTTAGGCATTATCGGCCAGATAGATCTAGATTTAAGAAGGCATTATGGGAGGAATCGAGGGAGAACAATGGTTTGTGGAACTTTCCTTGGTGTTTGAATGGACATTTCAATGCAATGATTTTCTCATGAAAAGTTACAAGGAAGAATAGGAAGCATTACAAAAAATGTAAGGAATTTCATAATTTATCAATAATAGCGAAATGGTGGACTAACAATTCGAGGTGCAAATTTTATGTGGTTCAATATGCAAAGCAACCTCATATGCTGCAAGTCAGAGAGATTTCTCGCCTCATTGTATCGGGAAGTTCACTTCCCATCCATTTCCCATAGTGTATTACCTAGATTTTTGTTTGACCATTTCCCGGTTATGGTATCCACTTCGGAAGTGAAAAGACCATTCCCTTCCAATTTGATAATACGTGAATTCGACTCTTCCTTTAGGGAGGCAAAGATTTAATGATAAGTCGGGTGGGTGAGATTTTGATTTAAGCCTTATAGATATGTTAAGGGAAAGCTTAAGGTATGAAAACAAGAAAGTCCTTGGTTTGTCGGGGCTAAAAAGAGAGCCTTGTTGGATGGCATTGAGGAGTTATTGGAGAGAAGAAGTTAGAGGTCTTGATTCAGATGAAGTGGAGTGTCCAAGGTGTTTAAAGAGTGATATATGAGATTTTTTAAGGAAAGATGATACTGGTTGGAAAAGGAAATTGAGTGCCACTTAAATTAAGGAGGGTGACACCAATACAAGTTTCTTTCATAAAATGGCTAATGGGAAGAATAGGAAGAATCTTATTTTTAACCTTGTTGTCGACGGGGATATAGTGACTTACACAAGAAATTATAGAGGCTTTAACCACTCTCTATTCATGGTTGTCGATTACAATAGGATTTGAGGTTAGGCATTCATAACCTGATAGTAAGTTAGAGAGTAATTAGGTGAGATGGTAGCAGAGGGAAATTGAAAAAAAAAAGTGAAGGGAGCAGTATGGGATTTGAATAAAGATAAAGCTCTAGGACCTAATGGTTTCATAATAGTTTTTTTTTCCATGAGTGTTGGTAAGGGTTAAAAAGACTTGATGGATATGTTTCTTGAATTCTATGTTAATGGTGTGATAAACAGGGTTACAAATGCCAATTTCTTGATATTAATTCCAAAGAAGAGCCGGGTCTCAGAAACCAAACACTTCAAACCAATTAGTCTGACCACAAACCTGTATAAGATCATAGCCAAACTACTGCCAATTAGGATCAAGAAGGTGATGCCCTTGATTATTTCTACAAATTGCAATGTTGCTATTCAAGGGAAACATACTTTAGATAGTGCACTGATTGCTAATGAGTGCATAGAATAGAAGTTCTAATATGGTGAGGCTAGTCTTGAGTGAAAAATGGACCTAGAAAAGGCTCACGATAAAGTAGACTTGGAGCTTTTGGATGCAGCTTTAGAGTACAAAGGTTTTGGGGTAAGTGACTAAGGTGGATCAGGGGGTGTGTTAGCAACGTCTATTTTTCTTTCAAAGTGTTAAGGGTTAGATTAGTTTCTCTAGAGACCTTAGACAAGGGAATCCTTTTTCCTAGGTTGATAATGTTCTCAGTGGTTTTTTAAATAAAGCTATGAAGGTTGGGCTTGTCAGGGGTTTTAGGGTGAGGGTGAACAAAGTGCCCATTTCCCATCTCATGTTCGTCGATATACAATCTTGTTTCTGCAAGTGTTCAAGGATAAGAGTCATAAGATCTTTCGGACCAATGTTTCCTAAAATTCTTTGAAATGGTATCAGGTATGAAGGTGAATTAAAGAAGAACAATCTTTCAGGAATTCATGTTGTGTTTACATTGCTTCATTCACATGCAAAGTTGTTTGGATATGAGATATGCAAGTGGTCACCTAGCTACTTACGGCTACCCTGGGGAGACATCCCCTTTATTTTGAACTTTTGAACTCCCATCATAGAAAAACTTGAGAGGAGACTTGCCACTTGAAGAGAAATATCTATCTTCAGGTGTGGGATCACTCTCATTTGGACATCCTTGTCCAACTTATTTGTGTAGTTCTCCCTTTACAATCTCCCAGTGAAGGTAGCTAATATAATAGAGAAAATTCAAAGGGATTTCTTTTTGCAAGGAGGTTGCTCTAAGAACGATCACCTAGTGCAACGGGATATAGTGTGCAAAGATTCAGCACAGAGAGAAACAACTATTGGTATAAAGTCATTATTAGAAAATATGTCATTAGTGAGAATATGTTGGATAGAAACCCTCGAGTAAAGGTGTATGGAACGAATCCTTGGAATGATATATCTTCATTGTGTCCCCCTCATTCTACCCTCTTGTTCATTTTAATTTGGATTCTAGGTCACCCATTAGGATCTAGTCTAATTTGTGGTGATGGGAATCCATTATTCCATTTCTCATACCTCTTTAGAACTGTTGCTTGTAAGGAGGCTAAGGTAGCAGATGTTCTCTCATGGTTTTCTGATTCACTAGAATCCCATTGGAAACATCTCCGTATATTCTTTCAGGTAATTAAATCTAGTGGATTAGTTATTTCCCAATCTAAAACCAAATTATTTCAAACTAAAGTTAGGTTTTTAGGCCATTATATTTACCAATCCACAATACATCCCATTGAAAGAGCTTTAGAGTTTGCTAATAAATTTCTTGATGAATTAAAAGATAAAAAACAATTACAAAGATTTTTAGGAAGTCTTAATTATATTGCTCCCTTCTATAAAAATCTAGCCATTGATTCCAAACCTCTTTATGATCGTTTAAAGAAAAGCCCTCCTCTTTGGTCAGATATACATACTAAAGCTGTTCAAACTTTAAAAAAACATGCTAAGGTTCTTCCCTGTCTTAATATAGCTAATCCTAATGCTTTTAAAATTGTAGAAACAGATG